>PVJA010016621.1:0-43142 GCA_004027025.1 Myocastor coypus
AAAAACTTGGAAAAAAAGTAAAAACTTACATTGTAAAAGCAATAATTTGTTCATGTAGAAAGCTCTAAGGAATATTGCCTCACACTCCAAGAGTTTTAGGCCTTTGATTAAAGGATAATAATCATGTTTCCCAAATAATAACTTACCATACAGTGGTGATCCAGTTGACATGATGTGTTACATTTCTGCATAGAGGAAAACTCAAACTACCTTTCAGTTTTGTCCACTGACATATTTTACCCCAGAAACCGCCTTTATGTTGCTTCTGCCATAGGAGGGTAAAACTTTCTAATAATTCTCACATTTCAAAAATGAATTAGCTGTTTTTCTTATCGTTAGTTTTATATGAATTTCACAGTCATCTTGCTAAGTTTCTAAAAGTCCTGTCAAGTGAAGGAAATAAATGATCTGTTTATATTAGTGAGCTTTCTGCCCAGTAATTGAGACATGGTTTATCTTCCTATTTAGTCAACAATTTTTTGTTCCTTTCTATAAAGTTTTATGATTTTGCTCATAAACTTCTTGCATATTTCTTGTTAAAGCTAGTCATAGATATTTCATGGTTTCTATTGTGATTGTAAATAAGAGATTTTAAAGTCATATTTCCTAACTAGTTGTTGCTAATGAATGTTGCTATCACTTGAAGCAGCTGTCTTGCAACTATTCTTTTGGTGGGGTTACTTTTGTTAATGTTAATAGCGGCTTCATTGAATCTTTTAAGTGTTCTAGATATCCACATACATCTTTTGCAAATAAAGATAACATTATCACCTCTTTCTCATTGATTACTACTTGAGCAGAGCTATCTTTGGTGAAAAGGATAGAAACTTAAGAACACAGTTAAGAAAAGGAACGTGCACTGTGTCTCTTGGCAGTGGTAACAGCAGGCTATGACCTAAAGAGTCTACGGGGCTCCACAAAGTAGCAGCCAAGAGCCAGGCATCATCGGGTTTCTTGAGAACTAGGAAAAAGGAGCTACTACAACCAAAACCACACTCTTCCTGGGTCTCAGGGACTACAAGATACTCTGTATCCTCTTTTTCTTTAGTTTCTAATCTCTCTCTCTGTTCTCACTATCTTAGACAGTGGACTCCACTGGTTAATGGCAGCTGAAAGGATATCTGATCTTTTGGTGACTGCATTCAGCATGGGCCCTAAAACTTCTCTGACTTTATGCCAATGGCTCAAGAGTCAGTTATTAGCCATTGGACAGGTACTCATTGTCCCATGAAGGATCCATTCAGCACTGCCAATGTGGGGACGCAATCATGTGGTGAAGTGAAACCACTACGGTCTGCTTCTCCTTGGACCTAGGCATGCCAGCCTTTTCAGTTTCCCTGGTTTTATCCTATGAATGAAAGAGATGTTCAACATTTTCTCTGCTCTTAGAAGAGTTTGTAATTATAAGAATTATCCGTTCTGTGACAGCTGGATTATCTAGGGAGAAAAATATAAGAAATACTTGGGACTGACAGTTTTCTAGGAAATAACTCTGTGACAGCTCTTCAATTTCTCTCCTAGTTATTGTTCCAACCAGGTCAGGAGTATTTCTCTGTCTGTTTTGTTACTAGATTCTGACCCCCTGGGCTACAGAATTGTGTTTCATTTATTTGTGCCCAGTTTCAAGCCTGGAGCCTGGCCCTGAGAAGGCCCTAATGTTTGCTGAGTTGGAAAGATTCATATCAGACTTGACATATATAATAAAAAGATTGGATATGGAGTAAGGGGGGAGTCTCGATAGTACCTCTGTTATTAGAGAAATGGGGGTACTCATATTCAGTCACATCACTCTGTGTCTTATTCTTCAAATACATACAGTAATAGAGTTTGGTTTGGATACATATATAGCAAGAATCTCCCCAAATCATTGCCTTACATTAACATTCTGTCTTAAACACAAATATAAAAAAATAAATTTTACCTAGCAAATAAATAACAACTGCAAGAATACTGTTCTAAGTCCTGTGTTAATCCTGAGAGAACCAAAGAGGTATTAATAAGCAAGTAAATAAAATAAACGCACGAATTAGGGCTTACTTACCCTCCTACAGTGGAGGATAATCATTTATTAGTTCAAGCCCCGAGGCATTCCCTTCTTGACAGCTTTGTGAGGTACGTGTGTGAAATTTAAACATTTTTATGAAAAAATCTCACCATAATATTATTACGAGTGCTTGCTATTTCACTGTGGGCTAACAGCCTTATTCTAGACATTTATTGCATTTGAAAATGTAAACGGGCCTTCTTAGTTCACACCTTTTCTGAAAACATTGCTTTGGTCTTGACATTTTTGAGTGTTCTTGGCCTGTGCTGATAGGCATATGGTTATGTATCCTTACTACCTTCTCATTTAAATAAGTTAGCAAGAAGATCATAGGCACAATTCTGGAAACTCTCAAGTGCCCTTTAGCTTTTTAATTACATAGGGCATTTTGGCTAACTGTAGTCAGTTTCTAGAAAATAAATGTAGGAAAGTGACCTCACATGAGGTTAAGGAGGTATCTTCTTGCCCCCTAACAATAATAAAGGGTTGTCACTCATCCAAAGCACCTCAGTTCAAAGAAGCCAGCAACCTGCTAAATGAAGTCCCAAGATGAGGCCACCAAGCCTTGCAGTTTCTAACATGCATTTCAAATATCAAACACAAGCACTGATTACAAATCTGAAGACATTTTCATTTTGCTCCAGGCCAGGATTTTTAATTTGAAAAAAAAGAAAATTTGTCAAGGTCTGCAAGAAAGGCTCTAAGACATTCTAGCCAATGGCTTATTTAAAAATCCAATAATGCAACTTCCTTAGGAGCAGGAGACAAGAGACCTTCTCTAGGCCAAGTGTCCCATCAAAGGTTAGCAGCCAGATTCTCAGTCCATGAAAGCTGAGAGAAATCTATAAAGTTCTACTTTGAGGTCCCAGAATAGTATTTCTATCCTGAATGCTGTTTCTGCATATTGGGAGCTATTCTCACTATCCCTGTGAACTTGGTAATTTTCACAGATAATTAAAATAAAAGATTTAAATTTTAAAACCAAAATTTGAAATGTGTAATAGGCCAGCCAATTGTTACACAACCTTAAGCGTTTCTCTCCATACTGTGTGCCCTTAGCCTCTGTATCCTAAGTGGCTCTGAGTAGCCCTGTGGAATCGAGGATTAATCAGACTGCTTTTCTCTTTCATTTGAAGTCTTGACACAGAAATGGAGACTCACTGATTATAGGCAATGGGATGGAAACAGACTCAGGGGCTAAAAGCATGTGTTGGCGTAGCCATGATGAGCTGTAGTTATGAACCTGGATGTTAGCCAGGACACTAGTGTACATTGGGATACAGAAATAGAGATGAGGGACTGTGACAGTTAAGTTGGCCTGTCAACTCGATGGGTTTGTAGTCTGTCCAGTGGATTAGTAAAGCACACTTTTGGCATACCAGGAGAGATCATAAAGACATGAACTAGAGGTCACTCTGCTCTTTTTTGGCACTGTTCCCCTGTTCTGCCTCCTGGCCTCCATCAGCTAAGCATCTTTGCTTTGCCACATCCTTCTGCGCTGATGTCTCTGTGTTGAAGGTGGACTGAATCCATGGAAGCCATGAGCCTGGTTATGTCTCTTCCCATCAAGTGGTGAGCATCAGGCACTGTGTCTCAGTGACATGAAAGCTGACTTCTGCAGAGGCCTCTCCTTTATTGAAAAGATGGGAAAACAAAGGGAGAGAGAGGAGAAAGAAGATCAGGACTGGCAGAAGACCTCTGCTAAGTTTGTAGCTCCTGTAAGGCCTGAGAGTCAAAGTCCACATTTTCTCATTTCCATTCTCTTGAATTTGTTGGAGTATATCTGTATTCTTAGAAACCTCTATAAGAAAAATTTATGACCTTGTACCTGAGCAGACTTTAGGTATCTCATGATTTTATCAGTAAACTCAAATATTTAATGAGCAAACTTTATGAACCAGAGTCTATGACGAAAGTAAAAGAAAACACACATCTGTTGACAGATCTTCAATTTTAATAAGAAAAAATATATAAGCAAAAAATCTCTTAAGAGGTGACCAAATAATAACTCATTAACAAATATTAAATAGAATCATAAGAAAAAAGACAGGACAATGAAACTCTTAAGAAGAGTGGTTAAGGAAGCTCTTAAAAGAAATGACGTAGGGGACAACCCACTTGAGAACCCTTTCTGTCCTTCTCTTTGACAGTGCTTTCTTTCCCCCAGTAAATATATTCCACTCTTAAAAAAAAAAAAAAAAAAAAAAAAAAAAAAAAAAAAAAAAAAAAAAAAAAAAAAAAAAAAAAAAAAAAAAAAAAAAGAAAGAAACATAAAAGAATGATGTAAAATCTAAGGTGGGCTGAAACAGAGGACACCGGCTGCCAAAATTAAGGAAATTGAATCTCAGACAGGATTCAAGATGGTAAATTAAATGGACATGAATGTCAGAATAATGACTCCAAATGCCATGTTCTTGACCTCAATGAACAGAAACAGCACCAAATTTGTGCTAGATAAGATTAGATGAAATTCTTGGATTTCCTGTGTGTCTTTGTGTAGCTCCATTTGTTTTATTGATCTCTAATTTTTTGTATTTATAAAATGAGGGGAAGGATACCAATCTTGCAGATTTGGAGGGAATTTTAGCAATGAAATATGCAGATATTTAGCTCAATAAATGTTTGATAAATAATGGCTTTTGCCGTTATGATGATCGTTATTTCTGAGCTTATATTCACACAGGCCCAAATAACCTGGGGAAAGTAGAAGAACAAAGCCCAAAGGCAGCAAGAAGGAAATAATAAAATTTACAGAGAAAAAAATTAAAATAAAACATAGAAAGTAGAAACAAAATTAAGCTAAGTGAAAGCTGATACTTTGAAAAGTTTAATGAAATTGATAAACCTTCCATTCGACTGAAACAGAAAGGAGAGGTCTCAAAGTATAAAAAGCCATAAGGAAAGAAAATAACAGGCTACAGGAGGAAGGAGTTATTTTCTAATACTGTGAACAGGTCACAAATTATTTAACTTAGAGTAAGTTAAAAATATTTCAACATATACACACTCTATAGAAATTAAGGGTGGAAGAGATAGAAAATCTAAATAATAAATAAAGAGATAGAATTAATAACCAAAAACATTACCAAGAAGAAAACCCCAATGTAATGATTACTAATGAATTTTGCTAAATCTTTAAGAACAGATTAACACTAATTTTTTAAAGAATTTTTTTGTTTGTTTCAGAACTTTTGTTTGTTTATTTATTTTTATGGCCGGCTCAGCCTGCCCTCAGGGCAGGGCTGACACAGCATGTGGTGCTGGGCATCAAGCCAGGGTTCCTGCAGCTGCCCAAGCTTTCCTAAGCAGGCGCTTTAGACCACTGAGCCATCCTGCCGGGCCCCTTAACACTAATTTTTATTAACTTTTCCAAAAACATAAAAGAAAAAAAAAACTTTATAACTTACTTTGAAAAGCCAAAATGGTTTTGATTCAAAATTCAAAGGCATTATAAGAAAAGAGACTTAAACACCAATGTATGTAATAACTATATCTTAAAAACTATTTAAATACTATGAAACATAATCTAGCAACATATCAAAGTTTTTAAGGACCAAGTAAATGGCATCTTGGGAATGAAAAATTGAGTTTAATACATGAAAATTAGCCAGTTATTATACTATGTTACAAGGATAAAGAATCAAGTCCACATAATAATTTTAATAAATAGAGAAAAGCAATTTGATAAAAATCCAATAAGCTTTCAAATAAAATGGCTCAAGAGTTAGTAATCTTGATCAACTTGACAGAGGACACCAGCAAAATACCCACAGACAATAGCAAACAGCATTAAGGACTAAAAGTTGTCTCTCTAAGGTCAGGAACAAGACAAGAATAACTATTTTCACCATTTTTATTCAGTGTTGTATTGAAAGTTTTAGCTAGTACATTCAAGTGATAAAAAAAAAATCTATGGTTTTTCTGTATTTAGGACAGGGTCATTAGGGTCTACAGGGTCTCACTATGTAGATCTGACTCATAGTGATTCTTCTGTTTTCAGCTTTGCAAGTACTGGGAATATAGGCATGTGCCAAATCTGAATCCCAGTTTCAGTCCATCCAGCAGGAGGGGCTGGCATACTACACCGGGAATTGAACCCCAGCCACTACACTCTGGCTAAGCAGGCACGTTAGTCCAGTGAGCTATCAGGAAAACCTATAGATAGATAGATAGATAGATAGATAGATAGATAGATAGATAGGGAAGCACATATATATATATATATATATATATATATATATACATATATATACATATATATACATATATATATATATATATATATGTATATATATGTATATATATATATTTGAGAAGAGAAAAAAATCTTATTCTACTTGCAGAATAGATGGTATTGCTTGAAGTAGGGGACAATACAGCAGAACTCTAACTCCAGAGGGGCAGGAAGAGCTCCAGGGGAGGCCAGCCCTGCCATGGCTTTGCCACAGTCACCCACTTCCAGCCGAATCCCACTTCCCCAGCATATTTAGCGAAGAACATCCCTGGAGCATCCATACTTGCCTGCAGCTTTCCCATGATACAGTCCCCAGGGATGTAGTGAAACTGGCAAGGTGAAGTTTTATTGCTTGGATAAATTTTTTTTCCAACTCAGAAGTCATTTCATTTGATGATGGTAATGATAGTATTTAGTAGTTACTTATTGTGTGCCAAGTCTATGCAAAGTGCTACACAATCTTGAGGTTCTTTAGTGGCTCCCAAACACTTTGGTGCTTTTATTTTCCTGTCTTAGAAAAGACAATGAAACTTCAGAAGGGCTAAGTTGTTTGTCAGTGTACATAGAGCCTAGAGGAGTAGATCTCAAATTTAAAATTCAGATGTGCTCCGTTCCCAGATTGACAATTGTTTATCTATAACCATGCTGCTTGTCAGCATTTATGTATGTAATGTTTATGTTTGTTTACTTTTCTGTTTTCTACATTTTTAAGTTCATAATAAATTCACTCTCATTGTAGAAAACCTACAAAACACAGAAGCTGTGATGGGTGAAATATGTGGATAACTGGACAAATGAAATAAGGAGATAGAAGTACTGACAAAATCATAGAATATAAGTTATACATTTTAAAGTTCAGAGACATTTATGCTTTTCATATGACATAAAAGTTATAAAGAAGCCCAATTATATCATCTCTTCATATATATGATATATGTGGCACTACTTGCATATACCATGGTTTGCATATACCATGCATATAAATTATATAATTTCAAATATTCACAAACAGAAAGTTTTGAGTATTTATATCAAAATGCTAATCACTCCCAGATAGATTCAGGCAAGTATCTTATGTAACTTTTCATTTGTTTAAATTTTAATAAATTAATTTATTCATTTATTTATGGGAGATAGGCTCTCACCATGTAGCTCAGGCTGACCTTGAGCTTCTGACAGTGCTCCTGTCTCAGCCTGGAATTACAGGTGTGCACCACATCTGGCTTTTAGTTTTTCTAATATGGCCACATATAAACAAATCAATGCCTGGTTGACTACCATTTTCTTTGAAAATAAGACTAGCACTCATGCCAAGTAAATAGAGCAAATAGATTTCTCTTCAGTGCCCCAACATATCTCTTCTGTAACTGAATCTTCATTAACCAAAAATTCTGGGTCTCACAGGAGAAGAGTATGTCATTGTTATGGGCACAAGTGTAACGAACTATTTCAACCAATTAGGAACAGATGCAATCTCACCTTGGAGTTGCTCTATGAGGAGAAGGAGCTCCATCCATGTAGATTTTTAGTGGTTGTTCTCCATATATCTGAGCAGAGTGAGCATTCCAACACTCTGCTTGGTGCTTTCTGCCCATCACTTTGTTAGGCTTTGAGAGTTTTCTTTTTTCTTAGTACTCCCCTCCAATTGTAATGGTCAGTCTATGCGGAGGAAATTCAGCAATAGCAAGCACAACCAACCTCTGGACTGGATGGTAGTTCAGTTAGTTAGAAGTGTAAAGGGGCTCCAGATAGGTTGGGAACAAACCCTCCAAATCTAAATGGAGAGCACACTGACACTGTTGGGGTACCTCGACCTCCTTATGTGGAGTAACTTTGAAACCAAGAAGAACCAAGAATTCTGATGGTAGATCTATCAGCTTTTATTAATGATTACAAGTCACATTGCCTAGAAATGACAACATATGTATCAACCATTCTCCAGGAAATCAGAGACTTCTTTCAAAGAAGGTCTTCAGGACAGTAAAAGAAAAGAATCCTTTGGTATTGAGTGATTTCCTTATGTTTATAGCTAAAACACTAAAACAAAGATGGAGAAATTTTTGACCCAAAGTAACAAACTCCTGAAAGAGTCAGGGAGCAAAATTAATTTTTTGATTTCTGAATTTGGGTTCTTTCCACACGTTGTTGAGCTGTTAGCATACATAGGTAACATTCATAGTGTAAAAGAATAGGGAATAATGAAGATTTAAGTAAACTGAAGAGAATGTGGTTTGCTAATGTCCAAAAATCATGAACACACCTACGGATTGAATTTGCCCCTGAGATTTCACTATGTATATCTTAGTAAATCAATTTTCTTGTTTAGAAATTCCAATGAAAACATAGTTTTTATAGTGACTAGTGGTGTTATACTTTTGATAATGATTGTTTAACTCAATCTATAGTAAAAATATCTTTTGCAGCCATCAATGTCAGATTGAAACCATTCATCAATGGAGAATTTGCTAACATACAACAGAGGAGATTTGTTTTTCAGTCAGCCTCCATCATTAGAATTTTATTGAAAGAAAACAAACTTCTACCTAACTTCTACATCCTGGCCAGCATTTCATCTTTGAGCCAAACAGGCATAACTCTTGCCTTTTTTAATAGTGACAGATTTTTGAAATATATGAATATGGCTTTGCATGCTCCCAAATTTTCTCATCTCCCTTAACCATTCTTCATATGATATATGATATTCAGCTGGGTGGTGTGTTCAGAAAGAGGAAGAAAATCCCCTCTAAATCAAAATAGCTTTTTTGGTAGTCCATCATCATGCCTAAAATTAATCCAAGGTGCTAAAGTATTCAAGGATATGTCGAAAGAAGTGGAAGGAAGGTTCAGAAAGGAATCACAAGGAGGGGATTTGGAGTTAATATTAATAGTAACGGCATCCATCACACATCAGAATCTTACAGTATGCCAAAAACTCTGATGAAATCCTTATACATATTATTATATTCAACTCTCACAATTACTCCACTAGACAGACATTTTGACTCTATTTTATAGATGAAGATATAATGCCTCCAGGAATTAATGAAACTGCCCACGGTCACCACTCTGTTTTCAAGAGACAGACTCAGGGCTTAAAACAGATTTGTCTAATTCTAAAATTGGTGTTTCTACCTGTCAATATGGTATACAATATTAAAAAGACTATTAGAGTTCGTAACAAACCTTTTGAGTATAACATCCACCATTGCTTTTTATGCGGTCACTGATTTAGTTGATATCTCTGAGCCTTTCTTTCTTACATCTTTTTGTTTTGTTTTGTTTTTTGTATACAAAAACCCAATTTTCACATTATGACTAGACATTCTTCCATGAAGGGTTGTCAGTGGATCCAATGGCCACAGGATCACAGGATGGGAAAAGATAACATGTGAACTCCTTGGAGTGAGATGACGGTTCTCCTCTAAGCTGCTACCTGTCTTTCCAGCCTTTGTGGAAACTTTCCCTTGAGCTCCTGTCTCAGTTACTCTTCTCTCCTTGTTGGGACAAATACCTGACACCAAAATGAAGGAAGGACGTGTTTATTTAGCTCACAGTTACTGGAGGTTTCAGTCCATATTGAGCACATTCCAAAGCAGAGGCGCACATGACTGAGAGCAGCAATTCATGGCAGCAGAACAGCAACAATGGCAAACAGAGAGTCCGTCTCTCTGTCGCTCTTACACTACGTTGAGGCTTTCTGCCTTGGGCTAGGTGTAACCCTCACACCCATCATCCCAGCCTTAGATCACCCATAATCCTAGTGGATTATCAGTTAATCTCAAACTCTAGAAATCTCTAGAAATGAGGCTTTGGGGAAATAACTAAACACAAACCATAATAGCACCCAATATAGTAAACACAATAAACTGGTTATGTACCACATAGCAGACCTGCTATGGATTCTTGCATCTCTGTGCTTTGCTTTCTGCATTCAGTGGAATTTTCTGCTAGAAAAAGTATACAAATTTCAAAGTAGAGCTCCAATCATCTCTATCCCTGGCCATATGGAAATGAATCCATCCTTCCTCTGGATCCTTAGCTTCTTGTTCATGTCTTGGTCCCCACAATTGCCTGTTTATATGGTGCTTTTTGGGCATAAAGTTTTAAGAGCAAGGAAGGATCCATATTTTATTCATTTATTTTTAACCAGAAATATTTTTTTTTTGGCTCCTCTATCTCATAACACATAGAACAGAGTGCTTTGCCTAACTAAAAAATATGGAATTAGTATATACTACTTACAAGACAATTTCTCTAAAATATCATAGTGCTGGATTGATTTTTTTATTGAATGAAAAAACAATGTACAGAACTGGAAAGACTGGGCTTCTTCTCTGCACATCAATTAGCATTTTATTAAATATGATGAATTCCATTTGCTGCAAAATTGCAGCTCTTAAATGACTTTCATTTGGATACAGAGTCGTACTTTCACATTTAGAGAGCAGAAGACAAAATCAGGTGCCCTGTCATTATTATAACCACTGTCATTATGTTTATGAAGATGAATATGAGATTATTATTATTTTTATTATCCTTAGCAAATGAATTTTCTTTCTTCTCTCCAGAGCTTTCAGGAATATTTCTTATGCAGCTTGAGCCAGCCCTTCTTGTTTTGGTATTGCTGGGCCGAGGAGAGTGGAAGGCCATCCAGAGGCTGACCTTGGACTTCGGCTGGCCTGCTGGTGGCAGATGACTGCCCCAGGCTACTGCTGTGCTTTGCCTGTCCCTCTGCTGCACTCAAGGCCGCCATTGATCAGCTTGCGGAATGCTTTACAGCTGCAGCCTTGGCCAGGCCGCTGGAGAAATTGATTGCAGTCAATTCCCAGCAGATTGAGCCGCATCGACTTGTCTCCCCAGGCTCCACCAATGGCTGGCTTGAGTCTCCTCTTTAATTACCCCACAGTCCCTCTGCCTATCAGCCAGCACATAGGCTGAGCAGAGACAGAGACAGGAGAAGAGGCTAAAAGGAAACGCTGCTCTCCCGAGTGAGCTGTTTCCTTAACTTTTGCCAGGAAACTGGGTCACATTTGTTTCTTATGAATTTAGTATGTGGATTATTAGAAATTTTGATTAGAGAATCAAGACCACATGGAGTTGGACTCAGCCAAATAATTTTGTAAATTTGTCAAGTTATCCACATAGCTAGGGTGCAGTGTTATGTCTGTAAACGAGAAAATTGCGAAGGCAAACTTAGTAACTAAAAGCATTTGTAAATATAAATAAAACTATCATCGCTTCTGCCATTCTGATGAGGACAAAATGATGATTTCTCATCAACATTTATTGGGTATTTAAAGTACTAAGCACCATGAAAAATGCCTTACCAAGATAATTTCTTTCTTGATATTTTAAAACATATTGCCCTGTGACATAATGGATAAAATATTTCCCACTAATTCATATAACTAGGCAGAGGAATTTAGCCAGCTGTCCAACATCATAATATTTGGTATCAGGCTCAAGTTTCTTGGTACCCAGGCTCCTGTTAATGTTGCCTGTGTCAAACACCAGCTTTCAAACCCTGTTTACTAAGATCCCTTTGATTTTATATTCAGCCTTAGAGCTCTGTACATGCACTGCAGGAGGTACGCTTGATAAGAAAACCTTGGCTTAATAGTCAAGTACTTATAAAATCCCAATTCTATTTTTTCTCAGCACAAAGGTAGACTGTATGTCTCCAGTAGTTATATATTTATGTATTTTTTTTATGTGTTTGGTTTCGGATCTTACTATACAGCTCAGGCTTATAGTGATCCTCTTATCTTAGCTTGCACGGTGCTGGGATTATAGGTATATGCCACCACACCTGGTCTCGGAGGCCAGCTTGGTGCACCCAGGTTGGGGCAGGTATGCATGTGGTACTAGGGATGTAACCCAGGTAACTGAACTTGCCTAGTCAGGCACTTAGACTGCTGAGCTACCTCCATTGACTGTATGCTTGTTTTTAAGACAAAGTTGAAGTTCAAAATGACAGTTGTTTTGATGCTGTGTACCACTCTTGTGAAGGATTCAAAATCATACAGTGATGGGTTCCCATTTGTGAACCACCCACTGCCTGCATCAAGTTCCTTGGAAGGCTTGATCAAAAACATCTTCTGGCCCATTTTCCCTAGCCCCAGTGCTAGTAATCAGAATTTTTAGGGTAGGGACCCAGGTTTTTACATTTCATTAAGACTCACTCAGGCTTCTTAGGAATAGTAATGCTTTAGGACTACTGTGACTGAAAGCCCTATGCCCTTGGGAGCTTGAATTCAAGGTCAGAACTCTCCCTCCTTTTGCCCAGCAGGCCCTTTGGTCACTATTTTTGAAGTAGGCTTTGGAGTCTCCTCTCCTCCTTATAATCTGAACTCTTCATTTGCTGTCTATCTTCCATTCTCATTACCTAAACCCTTCTGTTGTTATTGGTTGTGTCTAGCTGACCCTCTTAAAACTGCATGCAATCATAGGGTGGCTTCTAGAGTTCATGATTAATTCATGATCCAATCCTGGGATTATGGGTGGGAGTGCTACACCCAGCCTGGGGTAAACAGACTCAGTGTAATGTAAGGAAGAGAGAGAGGCTTGCTCTCTGCCTGTGCTCTTTCCTTTTTGCTGTTCCTGCTTTTCTGTTTTCTGCTACCATGAACTGCTGTCCTTGGCCATGTGCCACTCTGCCTTGGAGCCAGCTCACTATGGATTGAGACCTCCAAAAAGTTTGAGCAAAATAAGCTTTTCCTTTCTGAATGTTGGGTGTCAGGTGTTTTATCCCAGCAACCAAAGAGAAAAGTAACTGAGACACACACCAAGATTCAAGTGTCATTCAGGGGAATATAGTCAGTTCTAGAAAGTGAACCACAGTGTTTTCCAGCCACTGGGATACCCCACTTCTTTTTGCTGGTGGTTTGTCGGAGGTGAGAATGTGGTTTCATTCATAGTAATATAAAGAAAAATATTATAGAAAGATTCCTGGGGAAATGTTTCATTTCTCATACAAAAGAACTCTACCTAAAAGGAAAGTCTTTTGTTCCATTCTTTCTCTCTACTCTTTGAAAGCAGAGCTGCAAGGATATGGTTCTTGGAGGAACTAAATCTGTCCTTGAAGTATGAGGTGACATCTGAGAAGCCAGGATAGTGAGGGGGACAGTGTAGCAAAACATGAAGTCATGTATCCTTGAGGAGAGGCCTGAAGCCACTCATCTAATCCTAAAGTCAACTGATGCTGTTCTAATTATATGAATAATAAATACCCTTGGGGTTAAACCACTGTTAGTCAAGATTTGTTACTGCTTCCAAAAACATCTTACCCCATCTTGCCCTTAAGCATTTCTTCTCTTCAAAATCAATGTGGAAAAGTCATGTTGACACTTTATCAACTCAGCATGTTGCTTATCATGTGAGAGGGTTAGTTGAAGAGAAATCAGGATGGCCATTTGACTCTGCTGTCAAATACCAGATGTCACAGCTAATCGTAGGCAGCTTCTAAGACACGATAAATTGATGATAGGATTCTCCTACCAAAATTGGTCCTGTTGATCAGCAGCCCGAAAACCATGCCCCATCAGAAGAATCTGGCCTGCTGTCTCATGGCCATACTCACTTGTTTATATTTTAGGTAGAATTATTTTATGCCACAGTGGCAGAATTAAGTAACTATCACATACATCAAATGGCCAAAAAGCCTAAAATATTTATTATCTGGGACTTTACAGAAAGCATTGCTGTCCTTTGATATAATCAGATACTGCTCAAAGAGAATTTTTTTGTGTATTTGCCTTAGATACCAAGTGGGAAGACCACCCCATAGTCTCCCTGCTGAACAAATTCAAGAATCATGCTTTTGCTCTCATGCAAATACCGGGGCCAGCCCTCTTCCAACAGGTGTATCCAGAGGGCAGTAACTGTAAGCAGAATCAATATTTCCTTACATAAAGTAATACCGAATCTCCCCCAGGCTTTGGATATTAGAAGGGCAGAGAAAAGCAAGGAACCTGGAAACACATCCCAGAAGTGGAGTAAATTGTGAGGGAGGCGGGTACAGTCAAAAGAGAAGCAGGGTCAGGTACTGTCTTAGTTACTTTTATTTTATTGCTGGGACAAAATACTCAACACCCAAAACCAAGTAAGCAAAGGTTTATTTACTACACAGTTTGTGCAGGTTTCAGTCCACACTCGGCTGGATCGAAAGCAGAGTGAGACATGGCAGAAGTCAGCAGTTCATGTTCGTAAAGACAGTAAAAGAACAAGAGAAGAAAGGGAGGAGCAGCAGAGTGCAAGACTCTTTCGTGCCTTATAGCGTATGCAGGCTACCTGCCCCAGGGTTGGTGTAGCAGTCCCAACCCATAATGCCAGCACCGGGCCATGATTCAATCATAAACTCTAGAATTCTTTGCATGACTACCTGAGGCTTTGGGCGGTTGTCTAGACACAAGCCATAACAGATACCCAGATCCAAGGAGACAAAGAACGCAAGCCAACAATATAACTTGCAGAAGAAGAAACTGCAGTGAGAAAGAAGAAACTGGTTAGAGAGTGATGTAGCCCAACTCAGTTCTGAGACTGCAAGTGGAAGACTTAGAGATGCCTTGGAATTGAGTCCTGAGGGCTTTCTTAGGTTATCCTGGTATTTACACAGCTGCTCATAGAGGCCTGATGGAGGACTCACCATTCTGCATAGTATGGGAAACACCATCATTCCTTTTTTTCTTTTAGGCTGTAAGTTCCGAGATAAATTTATAATGTACTAAAAGATGATGAAGCTGGTCAGAAAATATCTTGTTACAGGCAAAAAAGCATGAGATAAATATCTTGTTTTGGACTTTCAAATGCTATTTATAGTCAGTGAAGCTGTACGGTACACAAAGCCTCTTTTGTAATCTTGGATGACATCAGAACCTCTGAGCCTGTTTTCTGGTCTGTAAAAGGCAGCAAAGAGCACATTGATATAAACATCCAAGAGTGTGCATTACTTTCAGAAACACATGCGTCCTAATTTATAAACTTCTCTTTAAATGTGAGGTGTCACTGTCATTAGTGAATAAAACCCCATACTGATAGGGCTGTGGTTGAGTTGGCTGTGAAAGCTCCCCTAAAATAGCTGTCTAAATTGACCTGTTGAATTGGGATAATTCATGAGTCCCTTTAAGACGCTGGAGGAAGCCTGCCAACATGGGCTCTCTCTGCTTAGTGTAATTGACACAAAGGAGATTCATGTGACAGTAACCAGCCACAAGATTCAACTTCGTCTAAAGACTGCTCCTTGTCAGAAATAATGAAGCAATTTCATCTACTGGAAGTGTATGCCTATTTTCCCACTTGTTAAAAGGGAGAAGCTACATGCAGATTGGCTACCTAATAACTGCAATGAACAGGTCATATTTAATACAAAGGTACAGAGGGCATAAAGCCAAAAGTGCATCCCTGAGGACCAGGTTGTTCATAGTGACACTGTAGAAGTAGAAACTACATTGATGTCCAGCATGGCTGAGGTAATAAACAAAGGTTGCTGAGCAGGATATTCATGGTATAATGTATTGGTGTAGGCTACCTGGTAACATACCCCAGAAGGCCAGCTGTGTCAGAAAGAAACAGACTGGGTCCAGACACTGGAGATGGATAGTGCATGAGAAAAACATCAGGAAAGGTTGAGTCTTCGACTTTTGGAAGAAATAATGTATTCAGTGCCATATTTGTGGTTTGTAGCTTTCTACAGAGATCCTTTGAAATATTCAAAAATTCATAATCATGTGCGAGTTGGTGAACTCTGAATTAAACACATACTTTAGTATAATACATTTTAATGATGCATCAAAAATAGTCAAAGCCATGGAGTCAAAGAGTGGCAAGGCAGTTCCCAGAAACTGGGCAAGCGAAAATGGAGAAGCACTAGTCAATGGCCAAAATGACTCAGTCCAGGAGGAGGAATAAATTCTAGGAATCTCCGATCCAACACTTTATCTAAGATCAAAATAATACAGTGCACACTTAAAATATATTAAGTGAGTTTTGCTTATATCAAGTACTTTTTGCTATATAAATATTGAAAAAATAGTACACCAATCTGTTATTGAAATGAGACGACATTCGCTTATTATGACATGTTTTCCTGCTTCTTAGAGCATCTCTATCCTGCTTATATTTATTATACCAACCCTAACTTTCTGATTATGAAATACCATGACATTGAGTCAGATTCATAGACCGTTAAAAGTTCTCCACAGCATCAGGTCTTCCACGTTGAACTTGTTGGTCACTCTATACAAAGGCATCTGCAAAATGAGAGTAAATGGTCTGTATACAGCCAAAGGCAAAAGTATGAGTCTCAAATGTATTTATGCAAAATAAAATCATAAAGGAATGTCCATTTATGCAATGTGTAAAACCAGAACATTAATCTATGCTTGTTAGACATCGAAATGGTTACCCTTAGGGAAACAGTGACCAGAAAGGATCATGGGAGGCTGTCAGATGTGCTTTTGATGATGCCCTATGTAAGTCTATGTAAGTCAACTTAGTAAGTTTATTGAACATTACATATATGGTACTTATCACCCTTATATAAAAAGTTTAAAGTAAAGAATAAGAGGTTGGGGGTGTAACACCAGCAAGTGAATGAGAAACTCAACCATGAACTTATTATGCACAATGGGAATTCATTTCAACAGATTTAGCCTTGGATGCTGCCTCACAAGGTCACCAGAAATACTGGATCAAAGAGAAAGTCTAAGCGTTAAGATCAGCTTTATATCTAAAATATCTACCAAAAGCCTGATGCACTGAGCAGCGGGACTTTTGAAGGTGATTGGGACATAGAATGTTCTCATCCTTGGTGGGATAATAGGCCAAGGAGTCCATGGCCCGGTGCGCCAGTGGGAGGTGCGTCTCGATCAGAAAGGCTGGGGAGGTGGGGTGTAATTTCTGTCCATGGAACCTCCTTTGGCATTCTGCTTCCAGGCTGCAAGAGTGAATTCTTTTCCTCTACCATGCTGTTCTTCCATGCTGTTTCTTCCATGAACACAGCCAATTATGGACCAAGCCCTCTGAAATTATAAGCCAAAATGGAATTTTTCTGTTTTAATTTGTTGGTATTGGGTATTATTTTTCCTAGTGATGAGAAAGTGATAGCACACAGCAGTGTCTAGCTGCTATAATTATTATGTGGTTCTTATGGTGCCCAGGCTAAAACCATTTCAGACTGGCTAGTCAGATAGTCATTCCAGTCTCAGATCCCTCAAGAGACAGGGAGCCGGCGCATGCTGAGGGCCAGGACGCCATGCAATGCAAGCAGAGGAGAGATGAAAGCCAGTAGAAAGCTGGGAAATAAAACTCACAAATCTCATTGAGAAAGAGAGCACAGAGGTTAAAGAAACGCAGAGGCTGGATTTTATTCTTCAGATGAAAGTCCTAAAAACTTTTATTTGAACAGAGAAGTTGCATGCAGGTGAGATGTGGCCAACAAAATACTGAGAAAGGCAGAAGAGATGAAAACCAAAGGTTTGGAGAAAACTTTAGCTTGTAGAAAGTGTCATTTTGGAACAAGTCAGAGTATGACACTGACGTTCTTGTTGTTATTAAAAGGAAAAATAACTGTAATAGCTTTTATTTTATTGTGCACTTATTGTTACCACATATCTAAGACCATCATCTCATCTAATCCTTAGTCCAAGTACAATGGAAGTAGTCATCATTTATGACGTTCTTCCTAAGTGCTAGGCACTCTTCCAAGCCTTTTATATGTATCAATGCATTTTATGCTCATAGCAGCCCTGTGAAATCGGCACTACAGTTATTTCTAGTTTATAACTGAGGAAACCACAGAAAAGCACAATTAACTTACTGCCATTAAGTAGCAGAGCAAAGATTCAAACCCTGGCAGCTTGACTTGGGGACAATTCTTTAACCCGCTATGTCCTATTAATGTTTTGAGTAATATTACTAGGTGTTGTCAAAACATGTAGTAGATGCCTAAATTTAAAAAACAGTTACTGTAAGAATCATTGTCTTTAACTTCCCTTAAAGTACTCCCATTCACTTTAAGCATACTCATCCCACAGGTCCTCCTTGTTTCTGCAGCAGTTCTCTAAGTCCCGTTTCACACGTGTCTTTACTTGCACTGTTATGGCTGTCTCAGTGTCCTGAGTGAACAGCCAGCTGATTACCATTTGTGTTCATTTTGACTTTGAGGAAGGCCAGAAGTTGCATTCTGCAAAGACACAATGAATACAATAGGCGAGGACTGTAACGACTTTTTTTTTTTTCTGACAAAGATTGTGCTAAATAATTGGAATCAATTCAGGGCCTTGAGGTAATTATAACAAGACAGTCACGAAAGAAGACTTCCAGAACTGCCTCACAAAGCAGTAAGAATGATAGGAAGAATGTTTTGGAAGTGGCAGGGAGTTTTATGAGGAGGGTTGATACAAATGTGTTTCTTACTGTAATAATACCTTTTAATTTTCAACAACATGCATTGTACTTTTTTTGGTTGCACCTCATGTGCCCATACTCATATGGATAACGGAGGCAGAATTTAAATCACTTGCTTCAATTTACAAAGAGGGACAGACTACATACTGATGAGACTTTTCTCTTTGTTCTGTTTGCTAAGGGAAATAGTTTCATATCATGACTGATGTCAAATGAAATATTAGAGAAATGTTTTAAGGATGAAAAGAAGAGCAGTGGTCATCGTGCTCATTTCTCAAGCACTACTGTCCCAGGAAATTCGTGTTACATGTATTTTGATGGGTTGGTTGCCCCATCACAATCCCGACCAGAAGTTTCATTTTTATCCTTGCTTTGCTAAGGAGGAAACTGAGTCTTGGAGACATCACATACCTAGTGAGAAATTCAGTAGGGCTTTAGGCAACAGAAAACATGCTCTTGCTACTCCATTCAGCTGTGCCTGGGCCAGAGGAGAGTGCATTCCAGACTCTAGTCTCTCCTGTCTCCACCCCTGCCTTCAGTGTTTTCCCAACTTACTGGTGTCCTGGGGCAGCTTGGGAGGCATTCTAAGTCTTAACCCCAGTAAGGAATTCACAGCTAACGTTGCCAGCAAAAGCTGCAGCGGCAAATTCTTTCCGAGGTTAGGAGATAGCCGCAGGCTCAAGAAGAGCAGGTGCTTGCCTGACCCGAGTGTCACCTGCATCTGATATATCTCATTAGCCCTAAGGAGAGATGCAGTCTGGTCTGTGTTTTCTCCGACATGCAGCCTGGTGCAGCAGAAGGAATAGCCAAGGGCCTGCTTGTGAAAGAGCCGAAGTCGGCTCCCCTAGCAGCAAGCGAAGGGCATGGCTCCGCCTCCCCATGTGTTCTGAGGAACGTACGGGGCTCACGTATGATCCAAGACAGTCACTGACCCAGCAGGGGAGCAGAGGCCAGCCTGGACTCAGAGGACCACTTCTTCCATGGCAACCAGTGAGAGGAGTTCAAAGGCTCCCTTTCCATAAATGTCTTCACCCTCTGTCTTGCCTTTGTATGTGAAATACTCCCTTAAATAATCAAGAAGATTTGCAAAGAATCTTCTGTCAGTCCGTGTTCAAGCAGAGAAAGAGAAGCAGATTCAGTCAAGAAGCAGAGTCAGAATGATACACACACACACAGACACACACATCTATGTCTTATTCATTTTTTTTTTGTTAATAGGACATATCATCTGGCACACACAACTTATAGCAATAGAAATTTATTTTGGTTCACAGGTTTCTTTTGTTTTGTTTTGTTGTAGTACCAGGGATCAACCTCAGGACCCTGTGCTAGCCAGGCAGGCACTTATGCCACTAAGCTATACCCTTGGCTCTGGTTCACAGTTTTTAAGAGCAATCAGTTCAGAGTTGGTCAGTTCCAAACAGCTTGTCAGAGAGGTTCTGCAGAGCAAAGACATTCTTGTTAGGTTGGTCTGGAAATGGAGAGATAAGGGAGGGGCCAGAGAAAGAGATACAACCTTGCAGATTACACCTGCAATAACCTGTTTTTTTTTTTTTTTTCTGGCCAAACCCCACCTCCAAGTTCAGGGCCAAAGAGATAGCACAGAGGCATAAGCACCTGCCTGGCAAGTACAAGGTCCTTGCCAATGAATTTGATCTCCATTGTCAAAGGAAAAAAAAGTAAGTTCAACTACCCAACTCATCAGTTGGATTAGTCCACCAATGAGGGTAAGGTCCTTATCAATCAATGATCTGTCACACACAGAGAATTTTGGGTGTCATTTCAGTTACAAAGCATAACAATATGTGTATATCTCTGTCTATCTATCTATCTATCTATCTATCTATCTATCTATCTATGGAGCACACTAGTAACTTAGAAACTTTATGTTAGAATATATAGGCCAGTGGCTCTCAACCTGTGGGTTGTGACCCCAGCAGGTGCCAAATGACTAAAACACAGGGGTCGCCTAAAGCCATCGGAAAATGTTATTTATTTGGAATTGTTGTTATATTTAAACCTATGCTATGCCATGGTGAAATGTTATTTATTGGAATTAGTAATAAATATTTGTCAACATACAATTAAATATTGTTTTGTGATTAATCACTATGTTTAAATTATGTTTGATATGTAGCAATGAGAATACACAATGCATATCAGGTATTTACATTCCGAATCTTAGCTGTAGCAAAATGACAGTTTTGAAGTAGCCACCAAAATTATTTTTTGATTTGGGGTCACTGCAACATGAGGAACTGTATTGCGGGGTCACAGCATTAGAAAGGTTGAGAACCACTGGGGCTATTGTGGGTGTTTCTTCTTCCTTAGGAAAATCCCAATCTTGCTTTGAAGGTAAAGATTGCATGTGATTGCATGAGGATCAGATTATTACAGAGGATAATATTATTTGAAGTGCCTGCTTACCTATCCTAACCATATCTATAAAACACTTCGATAGAAAATACCTACATTTACATTCAAGTGGATCTTTGGGTTATACAGCCTAGCCACATTGCCCTATAAAACCTGGCACATAAGACATGAAAGTCTTCATCGTCTAATAATGAAAAAATCTATCAGAACAGTGGACTCTGGGTCCTTCAGTTATGTTGGTGCCTTCCTCCAATTCTGATACTAAGACAAAGCATCTTGGAGTAATTTGTAAATGGCATGTGTACTGCTCACAGTGCCAGTGTCCCACAAGGGTCTTCTCCTCATGGATGTAGATTTCTCCTTGAGTCCTCACAGGATGGACGAGCAAGCAAGCTCACCCTAGTTTCTTCTGTCCTGGCATTAATCCAACTCATGAAGATGGAGCTCTTCTGACTTAATAGTTCGCATGGGCACCAATACATAAATTTTGGAGTGGTGTCACTATTCTATCCACTGCACCGAGGGAAGGTTTTTCCTTCTAAAACTCAGTGTGACCAATGGCTCAGTGAGTAGAGGAAAGCCATGAACATTGTGGAAGGTATAAACATTGTCTTCAGGTGTTTGAAAGTCTGTTATATGGAAGTAATAATGAGGCTTGCTCTGTAGAACTCCAGGGAGCAAAAGTAGGGTCATCACTTTAGAGAAGGACAAGTTAGGTTTGGTTAAAGAAGTAGGTCTCATGATGAGATTCCACTGCAAGTGGGGCTGCCTTCTCCGACAATGCCTTTCCTAGTCTAAGAACCTGAAAGAGAACATACAATCTGAAGGGCGCAACAGATACTGCGAAGGAGAAAGAAACAGGGAAAAGAGAAAAGGAAGAAGGAAAGAAAAAATGCATACCTACACAGGATAGTTTGTGCATTCCTACTGCTTATTTCTATGGGTCTATTGAAAACAGCAGTTAATGCTTAAATTACTTTTTCTTCTTTTTAATTTTTTAACCAATTTTCACTCTTATATCTGGTAATCTGAACACCTAATTTGAAGACAATATGCAATATGCCACACGTTATTCAATTCTATCATCTCCTTTAGTGAAATTTTGTATCCTTTATAATGTTTCTTTATTATTATTTTGTATTTTCTTCAAAGTTTAAAAATTAGATAAAAGAAACCCATGCAACTGAGGTGGAATATACTTTGAGAAGATCAGCATAGCAAGCATTAAACGTCAGACTACATAAATTCAATGACACCTTCCCTTGTGATCATTCCACACCACTAGAAAAGCTTGTTTTCTCTCTTTATCCTCTGGTGCACTCAAAGTTTATCCATTTCCTGTGCTGGCAGCAAGAATGTAAACATGTCCTCAAAGCACCCATTGGAGGCAGCTCTGGGCTTTTTCATGAGATTAACTCTCTATCACCAGAATAATCTCTCAGATCAATTTAGCTACTCTCACTCAGAAAAGCCCTGAAAGATGAAATTCAGTATGAAGTTTCTTTTCTTGCAATTCGATGTGTTCAGTAAAACATGTACAGAGGACTGTTGTGTGTGAGACATCACATAGGGGTCCAACAAGAACTGTGTGTGGTCGCTGGCCTCCAGAAGCACAGCTACAGTGCCTAATACAGACCTGTTTTGAAAAGCTCAGTGGGAAAGAATGATGGCATAAGACAGACTGATGACGACAAGCAAAAGGGAGCACATTTTTTATTGACAGGAAGTTTTATCTCAAAATTAAGGTGGAGCCATAATCTCCTTGAACAGAAAAGATAGGACACCACTGAGTTGTAGTACAGGTTCTCTCATGTCCTGAGTCCTCACTGACCTAGGAGGGCTAGGGCCAAAATATTGGCTATCTCTGTCGCCCTTCTTTTTCCATAATTTTTTGGTCTGTAAACTTACGTTCTTAACCATCCAGAAGAGAAGCTTAGTGATACTATTACTCTACAACACAGATACTTGAGCTCAACATTACTATCTTTTTTTTTTTTTTTTTTTTTTTTTTTTTTTTTTTTTGTCTTTTTGAGACAGGGTCTCGCTGTGCAGTTCAGGCTGGCCTTGAGCTCACTTTTGTAGCCCAGGCTGGTCTCGAACTTGCACCAATCCTCCTGCCTCAGCCTCCCAAGTGCTGGGATTACAGGCGTGAGCCACCATGCCCGGCTTCATTACTGTCTTTTTGAATACCAAACGCCTTAGACTAACATGGAACTGGCATTTTTCATCAACCATTGATATTCTAATAAATCCGTACAGAATGTGATTAAAAAGTTACACATTTTTACACATAAATTTAGAGATCTAACCATATACAAAATTATAACAGGTTAATGCTATGGCATTCTTCCTTGTCTCTCATTCTCTTTTATTACCCTTTAAAAAAAAAACATTTACTTGAGAGAGAGTATAGCAATAACTGAAATTATATTTCTGTTCAAGGAAAGTATGGGTCCACCAAAGAAAGGGATTGACGATGTGTAGTGTGTCTAATGAGAGTCACCTAGAGAGAAAATATTCTCTCAGGTTTTCACAGACAGCAAACTGGTCAAGAAATGTCTCTGACTCATCCAGATGGCTGACACTGACAAAAGTTCTACAAAATGATGTTTATACTTTCAAGATAAATCCTGAGGAGATTTGAGTGGCCTGGTCAGTGACATGTTTTGTTATGTATGTCTTGCTTTAAGTTGGCCTTAACCACAGAGCAGAAAAGTTTAAGCATGAGGCATAAAAAGTAAAGCCAGATTAGTACACTGAGCTGTAAAAGGCTCAAGTCAACAGTTTCTGACATTGCCAATTCTGCTGATAACCCACTAGTATTATAGAAGATTGGGCTATACATACAAACACTTTCTCTTAGTTCAATGAGAAGAAATATCTGTACCAATAATGTTTAAAAAATTATCATGTCTGCATC
Source organism: Myocastor coypus (assembly GCA_004027025.1). NCBI lineage: Eukaryota > Metazoa > Chordata > Mammalia > Rodentia > Myocastoridae > Myocastor > Myocastor coypus. The sequence goes on from PVJA010016621.1 coordinate 23,980, forward strand.
TTGTACTCTGAGCTATGAAGACAACAACATAGATTGTATTAGTTATTGTAACTATCCTACTAATAGTTTTTTGAAACCACCTCATTGTTATTTCTTATTAAAAGTAATAAAATGAAATAATAAATAAATAAATAAATAAATAAATAAATAAATAAATAAAGGTGGACCAGATTTGAACAGATAGATGTGTGAAAGCAAAGTACTACAGATGGAAAGTACAGCTTGTCGGAGTGAGTGCAGCAGGGGTGCTTTTAAGTTGAAGACAGCGAGAGGGCCACCGGAATAAGGTCCAAGTCATGCTTATGGCTTTCGTAAAGAAGACTGGGCCCAAATCAAGAGGTGAGAAGTAGAGAAAAATTGACCACTTCCACTTTTAAGAAATATTGTTGTGATTTGTGTCTAGTTGTCCCTCTTAAGTCTCATGCAGAAACGGAGTAGGGTCTTCTAGAGTTTGAGATTAACTCATGATCACTGGAATTATGGGTAATAGTAGGGCTAGGATTATGGGCCTGAGAACTACACCCATCCTGGAACATATAGCCTGAAAGCAACTTCAGGAAGATGCTACTTCTCCTTTTGCTGTCTTGCTCCTTGCCACTGGCATGAAAGTCTTGCTTCCCCCACGTGCCAATCAGCCGTGGAGCTAGCTGACTATGAACTAAAACCTCCAGTAACTATGAACTAAATAGAACTTTCTTTCCTTCATTTTGGGTGTCAGGTATTTGTCTCAGCAACATAACTGAGACACTTCTGTATTACCAACATTTACAAAATAAAAAGGAAAAGAATCAAGGATTGAGTAAAGGGGGAAGGAAGGGAATGAAAAGAGGATGCAAAAGGAAACTAAATGCATGATGTACCTGTACCAACTTCTCACTTTCCACAAGGAATGGAAATGTTATGCACATGCATGTATAATAATGAACTAAAACAAACAAATAAGCAAAGTAAGAGATAGATAGAAATCAAATTACCAAGGAGCAGATTTCTCACTAGAGTTATCTATCCAAAAGACTTCTGTCCTCATGGTGACTGCGTTGAGTTCACTGTGCAGCTCCTTTTGGGAAGCCTTAGTTTCCCACATAGCAAGTGAGGTGTGCGCACTTTCCCCTAGTCCACGAACGCCTAACCTAGAGACTGCTACGCACATGCGCACGCATTGAGGGACAAATCAAGTGGATCCTGGGGAACTTTCGGACAATACCGAATCAAATCTCCAGTCAGCTGAGTTTTGCCATCAAAAGGAAGGTGGTAGTTGACATGGAGGCTGGTGACAGACATGTCTGCCTTGTGGCTGTTGTCTGTGCAGCGTGTCAGTGGCTAAGATTGTTCAGTGTGAAATTTAATTTGGGCTCCTGGGTGAGCAGGGAGGAGGGCGTGAAAGAGATGACACTGGTTAATTTCATGTTTTACAGGCCCAACAACCTCAAACACACATTTCTCAGAGGAAGCTGAGAACCTGCAGGCCACTGCATGCATCGATATGCAGTGTGGAGGGAAAAGTGAAGATAGGGAGAGAAAGAGAGTGAAAAAAAAAAAGAAAGAATGTATTATTTCCTCAATCAAATAAGCTCAAAAACTTCCATTTCAGTGGGTGAGACTGTCAGGCAGGGAAAGAAAAGTACAAGAGGTCTTCTTTCAACACTTGCTAATTTCTTTGCATATGACCACAGACTCCTTAATTAGCATTCAAAGCCCCCTTCCTCTGCCCTAACCCTTCTGTAGTCAGATCTGGTCTTATTTCACTCTTACTCAAAATGTCCCCATGCATCCCTGTAGCTTATAGCATAACACACAGACTTTCACATGTAATGCCACCTGCCCGCTGCGTGAACCATGACCCTTCTCATCATATGGTTCAGCTCTTATTGCCAACCAACCAAGTCTCTTCCAGCAATATTCACCAATGGACTCCAAGATCTTCTGGCTCTCCCGTATTCTCCATCTTTTGTATATTAAGTTTCTCTGCACAGAATCCAAATTTGGATCTCTCTTGAGTTTCTAACATGTTGTACACTGAATACTGGCCTCCCAGATGCTTCTTGGAAATCTTAACAAGTTACTTAACTACTCTCCGAGTTGCCCATTACATCTGAGTTAGAGAATGTTCCCTAGCTTCTGTGGCTGTGATGAGCAATCAGTTATACAATGCCTGAGTGGAGCAGGAAACAGTACCAGTCCTACCACCTCACGGCTTATTTTCATTATAAATTTATCTCAACTCTTGTTTCCTTTATAATATCTTCCTTGATTTTCATATGTAGACCTAGGGGCTATTTCCGTAAGTAATACAGTTGAGTCCTAAATGTGTAGCAGACCCTGTGCTATGCGCTGTTGCTGATAGTTACTTGTATGTCCCTCCCCTACCATCACACTATGGAAGTATGAATCAGGCTTAGACATATCTATATGTCCAAGATTCAGCCCAAACCATCCATGGCTGGATGAATGAGTGGCAGGATAATGTTCACATGTGTGTATCACCTGCCAAACTCAGATCAAAGGGCTAGTTTTCTTGCAATGTCTTCTCTGACCTTAGCAGTAGAACCAAGTTGCTCCTTTGTATGTCATTTCTCTGTAGAAAGCTCTGACTATACCACAACTGTATTGTGAATTCTGCACGGGAGGCTCCATGACTTTACTATTCCTAACAAGTCATTAGCAGAGAATGTTGCACGTACTAAAAAGAGTCTCTGTGGTCTTCCCTCATCCTTCTCATTACTACCACCCCAAGATAGTCACTATTTGTGATATCACTGGAGCAGGATTGAAAAAGGGTGATTGGGTATGCCAAAGCCACTTGACCAGGTTTAGTGCCCAAACCGCAAGTGCAAAACCACAGGGTATTCATTCCAATGAAAGACTGTCCATGGTGGCCACCAAAGGTCAATATTTAGAAGGAACTCTGCAAAAAATAAGGAAACAAGATGTTTGTTCATGAAGAAGTGGGTCTGTGTCAGCTTATGTGTAGCTTCTTTACTCTCTTTGGGTCTATTTAAAAAGCTATTGCTTACTTGAGAATTTTGCCACAAAGGAAAGCTTTGAAAGCATTCTAGATAAAGCGGGAGGAAAACTAGCTACTGAATTGATGGCTGTGTATTTGAAGCTGTAGAGTGTGTTTGAAGGAAAATAGAAATTTAGTGTACATTTATTTATTTATTTATCTATTTATTTATTTATTTATTATTTTTTCTTATTTTAGAACTTTTGTTTGTTTATTTATTTATTTTCATGGCCAGCTCAGCCTGCCCTGAGGGAAGGGCTGGCGCAGCATGTGGTGCCGGGGATCGAACCGCGGTCCCTGCAGCCACCCAAGCTTTCCTAAGTGGGTGCTTTAGACCAGTGAGCCATGCTGCCGGGCCCCTAGTCTACATTTGTTACACTGCTACTTTGAACACTTTCACCAAGGTCACTTCATTTAACACACACTATAACATTGTAAGTTGGACATTATTTTTCCTATAAAAAATGAGAGTTGGGTACAGTGAGCAATTTACTCAAAGTCACGTGGCTGGGCATTGGTAGACTTGGACTTGTTCCTGGGCCATTGAATCCAATATAAATGCTCTTTGTGCATACAAAAGAGGTACATTTGCATTAGGGAAAAGCAGAGAAGCATGTGTATGTGGTATGAAGGTTAAGGCCTATTCGAAAGGTGCTTGTTGAATAGTCATGATATCTTAAAGCAAGAAAAGCAAAAGGACTAGGCCATTCCTAGAAGTGGGTAGAGCTCATATAAAAGCTCATGATTCTAGCGAGCCTTTCTGTGCGGAGAATCATGGAGACGAGGCTGCAGCAGAAGGAGCCCATAAAGGAGCTCTGACATGCCCCCTGGAAGAACTTTCCCTCTCTTTTTTTTTTTTTTTTTTTTTGTCTTTTTGAGACGGGGTCTCGCTATGCAGTTGAGGCTGGTCCTGAGCTCACTTTTGTAGCCCAGGCTGGTCTCGAACTCGCACCAATCCTCCTGCCTCAGCCTCCCGAGTGCTGGGATTACAGGCGTGAGCCAACAACTTAGAGCAAGGGCTGCCTTTAGGTATGAAGATGTAGGCCAGGTTGGTGATGCTGTAGGACCTGAGTCAGGAGTGGAAATTTCATGGTCTGGATCCTAGCCAAAGCTCTGTAAAGTGGTTGAAAGTTTAGGAAAAGAGGGCTGACTTGATTAAAGATAGCATGAGTGTGTTTCTTTCCAGTACAGCAGACATGCTTAGAGATCAGATAGACCTGCATCCAAATCCCTGCTCTGTCATGGTCTTACTGTGCTGGCTATGCGCAGGTCTCATCACTTCCCGGAGCTTTCATCTCCCTGCAGAAACACCTTGGCACCCTCAGCTGTGGAAGGCCTTGTGTCTCTATGATGCGCTGGTGCATTGTAAGCATGTGAGGAGTGGGTGTGACATGGAGGGAACACGTGAAGCGCTGTGTGAGCCTTAGCGATGGCGGGAAGCTCAGGTGTGTCTCAGAGGATGTGGAAAAACATTCTCTAACAAAGAGCCCGATTTGCACTCCTCATCAAATGGCAACCATCTGCTCTCTTGAAAAGAGTGCACAGGACAGCTGGAGCTGGTTCCCCTTGGCCCCAAGTGCTGCTTTCTCTTTGTCAAGAAGGCTCTTCGGCTGTGTTGCGCTCTGTCCTTGCAATCCTGAGAGGTTTTCAGACACCGAGAGCCTTTCCCAGAATTAAAACAACTTGAGCTCCCCCAGCCCATGCCACATCCCTTGACCTGTTTTCTGCTGCTTGATGCCGGTGAGAAAGAGCTCAACCTCTCAAGCACTTGAGAGCTGTGCCATCTATTTCTGTCTCTTCCACGAGCAGTTCTGCAGTCTCCTCGCTTTTCTCCTGCGCTTTGTTTTGCACGCTCCGCACCTTCCTCCCTCCATCAGGCTCTTTCTTCACTTCCTCTTTCTCTCTGGAATGAGTATCCTGATTTGCTTCATGCAGCTGACTGACACTCCTTGTCCCTGCCCTGTGTGCCCAACCCCTCCTCCCTGACGCATTTCCTTATCCCCTTCACTCCCTGGCTGACAAGCTCAGCCTCACAGTCACTCAGGAGGTCCTTACATGTCTCCATAATGCACAGCTGCTTACACAACCAATTTTTGTATAACAGTCATCTCTCCCCACAGACTACTGATTGTCAATGTTTGATATATTTTGCTCTCAAGAGACATTTTGCAAAGTCTGAGGACATTTTCAGTTGTCGCAACTGGGAGATGCTTTCCCCAGGCAGAGATGCGACGGATAGCACTGAAAGCTCTGCGATGCATAGGAAAATCCGTCATAATCAAAATCACCTGCCCCAAAATGTCAAAGGTGCCACAGTGGAGAAGCCTGGTTGTAACTGTAAGGTTTATATGGGCGGAGGTATTCACTGTCTCAGTCACAATTCTGTATTCCTCACTGAGAAACAAGTACCCTGTCTTGCTTATGGGTGGTGGTAGTACAGGTGCACACACAAACACACGTCTGGTCACATGCGCGCATGCATGCATACACACACAAACACACTGTCGCATCAGTCCTACACAAACCCGGCTAATTCATGCCTTCTTTCCAATGGTCACTCCTATTTTTCTATGTATAGGATCTCACACCACTGGAATGTGATTCTCAAAACTTGTCTTATATGCAAACCTTCTAACATTGAATACATAATTCACTCCCTCCCTATTGAGTATGCCATCCCAGTAATTTCCACTTGTGTCCCTTCCCTTCCAGAGACTGGCTACATATGTCTTCATGTCTAGGTGCACCTGGACCCAGACCCAACACCTCCACTCTCACCTATTTGTACTCTCATCAAACATGTCAGCTGGGAGACAGAGGCCTCCTACTTTATCTCCATAAAATAGGCTTGGGTCAATAGCACTGCACTCAGAAACACATATGCACAGCACCAGACATGGTTGAGGGAGGCAACTCAGTGACCAGTAAAACCTCCCTATGGCCATCTAAGCCGTGGAACTGTGAAGTGCTTGCTGTTAAAACCAGATCGAAAGCTAGGCATGAAGCCTATTAATTTCTCTCTCTCTCTCTCTCTCTCTCTCTCTCTCTCTCCTCTGTCTCTATCTCCGTCTCTCTCTCAGACACAAGCCTTTACAAATTAAAAAAAATAGAACTCAAACTGCAGAAAATAATTTTAATCAACGTCATGCTAGTGTGGGCTGAGGGTGAAATAGGATATTAATGCTTTTATCTCTGCTGGGGACGTGGCTCACTTCACCATTGATTCCATTCAGAGTCGCACCCCAGGTGTGTTCCCATAGCATTTCTGCATTAAGCAGCTGTGAGACCGGGTTTAACATCTTTTATTATCTCGGCGAAGCGGTACCCACCGAATGGTGCGGCCATAATAAAAAGATCCAATACTCCATTAGCACAGCTAAATATTTGACTTCTAAACTCAAGTGGAAAATGAAACTTAGTGCCTGGAGTGGAGCTAGTAAAGGGCTGTAATGTTTGGGAACCAAACTACAATTCTTTCCTGTTTTATAGTACTTTACAGTTTATGATGACTCACAGATGCATTTTGTATTTTCGCTTAGTTTTCTTGACTGCTGAGTGATGAGGCGTTATTCTTGCTCCCTGGAGACAGGACTGGACTGCGGAGGACAGAAATGACTAGTCCTTAGGCTCACATGCTCTGACTCCCAGACAGATGCAGTAGATAAAATGTACAACGCAGAAGCTTTTAATCCATGTTGGATTCCTTTCATTTACCATTCACTGATTCTAATCATCTGTGCAATATTGAGAATTTTCCAAAGAGGTAAGATGACTTCAGTCTTACATTGGGTGGGAAATGCTTTTCTTCCTCTCTCTCTTTCTCTCTCTGTCTCCCTCTGTCTGTCTGTCTGTCTGTCTGTCTGTCTGTCTCTCCCTCCCTCCCTCCCTTCCAAGAAAAATGTACTGAAGCCTCATCGCTCTGTGTCTGTCTACACAGATAGCCGGGCATAAGGAACTAATATCTATGATGGCCACGTAGTCATCAATCTCCCCACCCAGCAAGCAGAAAACATTGAGCCACAGGTAAATATAAAAGTGCTAAGGAAATTGAAAGGGCGAGAGAGACAGGGAGGGACAGGGAGAGGGAGAGAGATAGGGCGAGAAGGTGTAGAAGTGAAATCAAAGCTGAAATTCAAGTCTGACTGAATTAAGAGAAGTAGAAAGAACTGTATAAATGGAGGAGACATTTAGAAGACAGAACCTGTGCAAACGTTCAGAAATAGAAGAGCACAAGCTGATTTAAATCACTTAGAGCAGTTCATACGACCAGAGGGCAAACTGGGGCTGAATTGCCCAGAAAATGGCCAAGGCAAGATCCCCAAGGGTTAAGGGACTAGATTTAGTGCCCATGTGTTAATCCAGCTGTCAGTTGGCTGACCAGATGGGGTGTCCCCAAACTTTCAAGTATCAATGAACCCCATGGAGATCTTAAGATATAGGCTCTAATTCAAGAGGACTGTAATGTAGTTTGCAATTTTGATGTTAACCCGAGGAGCTGTCAGGCGATGCACACGGTCAGGTCCACCAACCACACTGGTGTAACAACATCTAGCTTTGTGTCGTCCAGTTTGGGGGTCACTACCCCCACGTGGCTGATTCAGGCTGAAATGTAATAGGAGTAAAAATGATACACCCTCTTGTGAAGACCTGCATAGAACAGAAATCAACACCTACAAATGTTTTTACTAGTAATTTAAATTGCATTGCTGCTAATCATGTTATTCTAATATTATATAATCGTATAATAATACCCCATTAATGATAATATTTTAGTCTATTGGATTAATTAAAATATAGGGTTAAATGAATTTAATTTGTTTTAATTTTTCATTGTGTATACTAAAATGTCAATTGCATACATTGATTATGTTCATTTAAATAAAACATATTAGTGAAATTCTACTTTTTAAAATGTAGGAATGAAGAACTTTAAAATGAGGGAGGTAGAAGGAAGAAAAGAATTGAGATAAGATTTGCACATGATGGACTCCCCACAGGGAATGTGATCATTATTTAATGCAGACAGTAACAAAAAAAATAAAATGATCTATGTCATTCTCATTACTTTTCCACTGGAAAGCGATTTCCTGGTCTGCCTCCTTGTGATGGTTGATTTGTTTACTGGTCCTTTAGAACTGTGTACCTTCCTACCCTGGGACCTATGTTCACGGCTTTCCCTTCTTAGGAGAGCCTCCTAAATATTCATATTATTCAATTTGCTCATTCTGAGGCATTGGCTTATGTAGGAGAGGGGTTGATAACTTTGGTTTCAAGAGAAGAGCCAGTAAACCAGCCTTAATTGGTTCTTCATCTAAATACTTGACCTCAGACCGTTTTCATTGTATATGGAAGGTTGAATACATTGCAAGGGCATTTGACTTAGTCTAACCTTTAGTTTGCAAGTGGTTAAACCTAGGATCAGAGACAGATTCAGTTCAAGTCACAGACTCAGAAGATTCTTGTGGTTCCTCAGACCTGCTTCACAGCACAGTGTGAGTGACATTCACACAGCTATTCCTCCCTTGGGTATTTTCCCAGAAGAAATGAAAACACCATACCACAGTGATATATGTGCACCCATGTTTATAGCAGCACAATTTGTCATAGTTACATCTGGGAAACAACCCAAATGTTTATCAACCGAGGAATGGATAAAAAGATATGGTATTTTTATACAATGGAGTACTACTGAGCTACAAAGAAAGACAAGCTTGAGGTTTTTCTAGGTGAATGGATGCAACTAGAGACTATACTTGTAAGTGAAATAAATCAGAATCCCATGTATATATAAACACTGTATTGGGGGCCGGCAAGATGGTTCAGTGGTCTAAAGCACCTCTTAGGAAAGCTTAGGCAATGGCAGGGACCACGGTTCAAACCCTGGTACCACATGCTGAGCCAGCCTCAGCCCCAGAGCAGACTGAGCCAGCCATAATAATTAAATAAAATAAAATAGCTTCTTAAAAAAAAAAAAAAAAAGAAAACACTGTATTGACTCCCTAGTGAAACAATATATTTATTTATTTTATTTACTTACTTACTTATTTATTTATTTATTTTTATTTTTATTTATTTATTTATTTTTTTGTCTTTTTGAGACAGGGTCTCACTGTGCAGTTCAGGCTGGCTTTGAGCTCACCTTTGTAGCCCAGGCTGGTCTCGAACTCGCAGCGATCCTCCTGCCTCAGCCTCCCAAGTGCCTCCCAAGTTACAGGCGTGAGCCACCACGTTATTCTCATTTTCTGTAAACACTCTACTGGGCAGGACAATCCATTTATGAAGGTGTTACTTAGCAACTGTTAAGAAATCAGAAAGTAGTTCAAGCTGAAGTTCAGTGGGACACCTTGGACCTGATCTTCATCATTCCAGTGTCATGGAATCGCACACATAGAAAGGACCTCAGAGTTCACTGTGATCATCCCCTTAGCATGTGGATGAAAGTGCATTGGTCCAAAGGCGTGGTGATTTGGTTGAAGACCGTGGTGCTCGTCAATGGCTTAGATGGAACAAGCTTCTGGTTTCTAGACTCCCATGTCTTTTCCTAAGACTTAGATCGACAATAGATGTCCATCAACTTGATGTGAGCCTGAGCCGGGGAGGACTTTAGCGTGCACCAACTGGCCAGATGCACCCAAATAAACTAAGCACTAGCTGCCCTCAGAGGACTTAACCTTAAGAATTCATAAGCACAGTTAGGGCTGTGGTTCTAGGACATTTTCCTCACCTGGGCCTCCATCCTAGAAGCGATTCTTGTCTGTCTTTCCTGTGCTACTATATATTTCGCTAGCACCTCTGCCCAATGAAATATGAGCCACATATACAACTATAACATTTTTAGTATCCAGATGAAAAAACCAAAACGAAGCACACGAATATAACCTTAATGACACATTTTTGCACGAATGCATCTAAAATTGCAATATTTTATTATGCAATTAACAGAGATATTTTATTCTTTTTTGCAGGGCATGGTTTTGAGATGTGGTATGCATTTCTTACTTACCACTCCATTCAGCTTAGAAGTGTAATTAATTCAATGTGCCAAAGCTGCATGAAGCCATGACTACCATGTTGGATAGTTCATCTCTAGAAATGCGAAGAGTAAGTGGTGCATAACAGGAGCTCAAAACATGTGAATGGATGGATGGAATGAAAGAGTCTATTTAATAGGATACCTGATAGAGTCACCAGAATCACAGCAGGTAGACAAGGCTAGCGAGGGGCAGTGACTGATGCTGCATGAGTTCATTTAGTTGCCTTCCTTCCCAGCGTGAAGCTAAGTGTAGAGTTTATCCAGGGAACAGACCTAGGCTGCCCTTGACAGTGTTTATTCTGGGGCTCAGCAGAGCCCCTCATACATAACATGTGCTTAGCAAATGTGCACTGAGGGAAAAGACTCCTTGCTAATTGGTAAGAGCGGACAGAGGATCTGGGGCTCCTGCCCAGGGCTCTTTACACTACACCTGCTGTCATAAAAATTGATTCATTTTCTGGACCTGGAAGAGTATGTAACAATCACATCAAGGACATGCTGGTGGGGTGCAGATGCTGAGGGACTGATTACTATTTAAATTTCTTTGTGAGTGGGCATCCAGTGGGCACAGTTGGAACTCATTGTGCCAGAATCTGAACTCACCTGCCGTGGGGATGCTGGATGCCATTTACACAGCAGAGGACAAATGTATGCTACTTTGGTTCCTTTTAAACAAACATATGTTTGGGGACGTGTTTGCAGCTCACTAAACCTTCCTCCTCAGCCACAGGGTGTCAGACCTGGGAAGGTGCACCTCTAAACGTCTCTTTCCTTTAATCACGCCACGGTTGTTTGCCGGCTCTCTCCCTATTCTTCAGAGGCCAGCCTAGAGTAACACACAGGACACCTTGCTGATCTGATCTGGACATACAGAGACACTCTCTTCTTCTTCCTTCTCTGGGTGATACAGGGCACAGTTCCCTTTTCTCCATCTATACTTATTGCTTCCTATCTGTCTGACAGTGTGCTGCCCCTTAAGAAAGAAGTTGTTTATAAAGATTAAATAACTCTAAAATATCTAAGGTCACATTGACCTTGGATACAACTGAAAAGAATTTTGAAAACTGTGGCTATTTGCATATCACCTAATAATCTTTGTTGTGGTTATTGCTGCATTCATAGCGATTTATTTTTGTTAGTTCTTTCTGGTACATACAGCTAAATACCTTGATTTCTGAGGGAAAGTAATGTGATTTGAAAACATAAACATAATATATGCATTGTGTATTTTCTCCAAGTAACAACTTCATAGCTATTTCAGTACAATCATAATCTATTTAATATTTTAAAATAGCTGTCTATAGCAACATAATCTGCTCATCTTCTAAAATAAATCATGCTCCTATGAGTGGCATACAGGCCTCAATTGTAAAGCATTTTCTCAGGTATAACCTTCCTTAGACACAGCCTGGAGTGAGGTGGAAGGAAGCAGCTTTTGTCTGTTTGTAGGCTTTATGGAGATTTAGTAGAAAAGCTAGTACTCAGATATGTTGGTCTAAGATTAAAACTCAGAAGTTCCAGCTTCAGCAGCTGCTGTTGTCGGGGGCGGGGGTGGGGGGCTCCTTGCATCAGTGTCATGTTGGGAAATAGGGGCTCTAGGTTATTTAGGTTCAAATTTAAAATAAGTTCAAATTCCAGCTGTATACTTGTTGCACCAGGTTTAGGGTTAAATTTCCCCATCCATTTGCTTTGCATATTCTAGCAGAGGTTTCCAATGAAATATAAGCAAGTCTCATAAGTTGTTTTTTAAGTTTACAGTAGCCAGGTTGGCCTGATGGCTCAGTGGACTAAAGCACTTGCTTAGGCAGAGTGCAACAGCCAGGGTTCAAACCCCAGAGCCAGTGACAGAGAGTGTGGGTGGTGGCACACGACTATAATCCCAGCACTTGGGAGGCTGAAAACAGACGACTCAGTATGAGTCTGATCTACATAGTGAGAACCCGTGGTCCTCATCCTAAATACAGAAAAAATAATAATTTTACAGTAGCTATGAGAAAAAGTTGTAAAAAAGAGAAAAAATAACTTTGGTTATATATAATTAAATTACATATATATATATATATATATCTGATCATATCCAAAATGACTCCTTTTTTTTTTCTTGTTTCAGAACTTATGTTTGTTTATTCATTCATTCATTTTCATGGCTGGCTCAGCCCGCCCCGAAGGCAGGGCTGGCGCAGCATGTGGTGCCAGGGATCGAACCGTGGACCCTGCAGCTGCCCAAGCTTTCCTAAGCAGGCGCTTTAGACCACTGAGCCATCCTGCTGGGCCCCAACTCCTTTCTACACACACAATCAATATAAAATTATTACTTCCCATTCATCCATGCTAAGTTTTCTAGAATGCATTTTGTACTTGTAACATATCTGTATTCAAACTCTGAGTTTTCATCTAGTAACTTGATGTGAATTTAAATGTCATAGTATTTATACGATTGAAAATGCAGATTTATGTATTCAAATTTTATAACTAAACTTAAAAACTATACCATTGACCGAATTGGCAGCTCTTCAACTTAATTAGTAACAATCAATAAAATTTAAAAAATGATTTACTCATCACATTGGCCATAGCTGAAGCTCTCAACAATCACGCAAGCTTAACATATGAGATGGCTTATGTCCATCATCGAATCTGGATGTTACATTTCTTACACTGTAAAAGTCATCACATACATTGGATTCAAACACCTTTAGAATACTTGGACCTATGCTACTGAATTTCATAACCACAAGCACCTGCCAGAGGTTCTTGGCAAATGCTGATATCCCCACTGTGGAGAGAGAAGCCAGAGCTAACGCCCAGGCAGGCGAGGTGGTCACTCCAACAGTTACACTCCATCACTCCTTATGGTCAACTTGACGGGCCTCAGAGCTATCCAGGTGATGCTTGGTGGAGCTCAATTCTGGGCATGTCGGGGAAGGTATGGAGATCTGACTGTGCACTGCACCTAGCCTCTCACCCCTCCCTCTCTGCTTTCTTGCTCTGGCTCCTAAATACCGTGAAGTAATCATAAAGTAATCATATTTACTCCACCATGCTCCACCATGTCTCTGTCTTGGAGCCAGAGGACCATGTATAGAATCACCAAAACCTGTGAGTGAGATTGAACTTTGCCTTTAAGCTAACGTTGTTAGGTATTTTGTGGCAGCAGTGAGCAAGTTGACAAGCACAGGAAGTTTAAGATCAGATAAGTAGTAAAGGACTTGTTACCCAGGTAGTCTACAGTTCAGAGTTGCTATTCCCTCAATAAAGCTTGTCTCAGAATAATTAAAAATATTTTAAACTTACCTACTATTTAAAGAACTATTAGAGGTTAAAGAATAATCCACCAAATTTACTCTTAAAATACTCATTTTATCATATACTCAGTGTTAAGTGTTAATAGTATGAGCCCATCATTTTTTTTTCTTAAGCCAAAGTGAAAGGAGATGAGGTTATTGGCAAAATGCTGAACTAATTAGCTCCACTGCAGGTTTACTGAGAAGGCTCATTTTAGCAGCTGTATTATTTAAACATCAGATAACTGATTTGTTAATAACTCTTTTTCTTTCTCTAGTGAGTATAATTTTCTTCTCTGGGGTTCAAAAAGGTAAAACTTTCCCCACAGAGAGTCCTGATTGTAGTGTTCAGTCTTTGATAAGGTTCATTCTTCTCTCGGGTTTTCTGGTTCTTTTTCTCTTTTCTTCCTCTCCTCCAGGTTGCAGGGCGTGTGGGAGTGCGAATCTGTGTGGGATCTTTTTTCCCCCTTCTCTATGTGTCTTCTTTTGACTATTTTCTCATGTAAAGGCAAATGCAATAATATCTTACTTTCTAGAGATCTTTTCTTTCTGAGTGAGTTCCGGGTGCCATAGAACACACTGCATTTTTTTTTTTTTTTTTTTGGTGGGACCAGGGTTCGAACTCACAACCTTGCACTTGCCCAGCAGGCACTTGTGCCTCGGAGCTATCTCCCCAGCCCCTACACTGCATTTTAAAACTTACGGAAATGTGGTCTACACGTAGCACCTCCAGGCACATGAAAACAACACATACAGGGCCCTTGGAGCACATTGATTCAGTCATTGCATGGCTCAGCCCTCTGAGTGGCTGCAATTAATTGTCTTCAATAGAAGCCAAACCTTTCGCTAAAGGTAGCACAGACCTTGTTAAGAGAAGAGAAATGAGGCTTATTCATGTGTCCACATTTCCATGTGGTTACTGGGAGCACACATAGATCTCTACAGCCCAAACCAACACCTTTAAAAAGGCGCTTGTTGGCTGCATGCAGTTTTGGCAGCAAATAGAGTATTCTTATCACTTGTGAAGTACATGTCTCTGGTCCTGTTTTACCAAGGCTTAAGACTCCAGGTTCCGTTTAAACTGAGAAAAGTCTGCAAACTTAAGTTGTTAACCTCCCAGAAGAGAAGCTTAGTGATACTATTACTCTGTAACATAGGTCCTTGAGCTTAACATTACTGTCTTTCTGAATATCAAACTTCTTAGACTTAACATGGAACTGGTATTTTCCTTCAATCATTGATAATCTGATAAATCCTTACAGAATGTAATAAAAAGAAGTTACACATTTTTACACAGAAATTTAGAAATCTAAGCATATACAAAATTGTAGCAGGTCAATCCTATGGGATTTTTCTTTGTCTTTTATTCTCTGTTATTACCTCCTCATTTTTTTAAAACAACCATTTGCTCAAGAGAGAGTGTAGCAATAATTGAAATGACATTAGAAGAAGCATACTTTGAGAAGATTAGAATAGCAGGCATTCCAAGCATGGTTTAAATATCACACATTGCTATCCTCAGTGTCAATAATCTGTTAGGGATTCTGAGGACTACTGTCTAATTCATGCTTGCACATAAATGCATAGTTTTGCCCCTGGCATGTTTCCTAACTTTTCTGCTTGCTATTTCTTCATCGTTTAATCCTTAATTTCTTGATTTTTATTTAGTTGTATTATGCCTTTCAATTTTTACTTCTTTTCGATTTTTACACTAGGGAAACTATATGATATTTACACAGGTAGGTCTGGTTTATTTCACTTATGAGTTTATATTCAAGACACATTCACTTATATATCAAGGTTTTGAGTTTATCAGTCTTTATAGCTGAGTAATATTTTATTGTATGAAACACCACATCTTTTTCAACTATTCCTCAAGTGACTGGCATTTTGATGGTTTCCAAGATTTGGCTATCACAAATTGTGCTGTTATAAACATGGGAGTACAAACATCACTATGATATGATGTTTTCAGTTCTTCTAGAAAAATTTCCAGTAGGGGGATACCTGGATTGAATGGGATTTCCAGAAGGGCTACAAGGACAGCCAATATTTTGGCCTTAGCCCTTCAAGGTCAGTGAGGACTCAGGACATAAAGAACCTGTACTGTAGTTTCCTATAACTCAGTGGTGTCACAAATATTCTGTTCAAGATTATGTGACCAGAGAGGAAAGTGATCAGTGATGTACAATGTTCCTAAGGAGAGTGACCTAGAGAGAAAACATTGTCTCAGGGTTTCATGGAGAGCAAACTGGTCAAGCAATGATGTGATTCATCCAGATGCCTGACACTGACAACAGTTCTACAGAATTCTGGACATGGTTCCAAGGTAAAGCCTGAGAATATTTGACTGGCCTTGACAGATATAAAAGTTACATGTTTTGCTACAATTGTCTTGCTTCAACTTGGCCTTAACCATACAGCAGGCATAAAAGTAAAGCCAGATTAGTATGCTGAGCTGTAAAAGGCTCAAGTCAACAGCTTCTGACATTGCCAGTTCTGCTGATAACCCACTGCTATTATGGAATATTGACCTATGCATCCAACTACTTTCTCTTAATGCAATGAGAAGAAATACTTGTACCAATAGTGTTTAGAAAAGTTATCATGTCTGCATCTTGAACTCTGAACAACTACTATGAAGATAACAATATGCACTGTATCAATTATTGTGGCTATGTTACTAACGTGTTTTGAAACAGTCTCATTGTTATTTCTTGTTAAAAGTAATAAAAATAAACTGAGAAAAGTTTCATTATAACACTTCTGCAGAAGAAAATTCAGCTTCTACTACCATTTGTGTGGGACCTTATTTCAACACATGTAATAGTGTTCTTTATCTCAAGCCATGATTGCTTCTCACTCACCCTGCCTGACCTGAAACATACCCCCACTACCTGCCACCTCTGTGCTCTCCCCTCAGCCATGCCAGAATGTTCACCAGGATCAACTTCCTTCCAATCTCCAGGGACTTATCCCATGCTCTTCTGTCAATGTGTTGGTGGCTGGCTCCTTCCAATCTCTCAGACTCTGGTTCAAATAGTGTCTTCAGAGGGTCTTCTTATCTACCAGTTTTTGTCATGTTTTCAAATGTGATTTCTCTTGAAACTTCTCACTGTGTACTTTTTTTTTTTTTACTGGATTACCTTATTTTATTATTTACTGTTTTTCTTTCCTTGATGGAGGAAAATTTTAGCCATAAAACTAAATGTAGGACAGCCTGGGAACCCCTTCCTGTAGATGCATCACCTGCATATAAAGAACTTAGGGATCGTCTTAGTGAACATTAGTTACTGTAGATATCAGCCTTTTGGATCCAAGAGTGTGTTTTTTTGGAATCCCATTGTTCATCCGGAAGGAAGTGACTTAAAGATTAAGAACGCTATCTTTTTCTTCCCTAGTTCATGAATGGAAAAACATTGCCCAAATAGTCAAGCCAATGGCCAGAGAGATTGTGAATCACTAGGTTTTCCACTGAAACATTTAACATTATTCATCTATCAGTATTCCTTCTAAAAGTATTTTATCCAATTTTCACAATTATAACTAGTTTTTAAACTATGTGAAACAGGAAGGAACCTCAAAATGAGTCCCTTTCGCTATGTATTAACCTAAGAAATGAGTCAAGCTCAGTTCTGACAGTAGAAATATGTTTAATCTCTACTAGAACTATGTCAGCTATGAGGGAGAGAAGGATAGGAAAGAAAGGGAAGAGATGAGACAATGTACTACTACTTAATGTCAGTACTTCTGCGCTGTGGAGCTAGCTCGGTGGTCTAATGCCTGCCTGGCAAGTACGAGGACACAGGTTCTATCCCTAGTACTGAATGTGGGCTGGTTTAGTGAGATCCTATAGGAAAAAAAGTCAGTACTTCTAATGTCATCTCACATATGTTTTCTTAGATAATTTTTTCATGACGAATTTTTGCATGGGGGAAAAAGTCATCATTCTTGTGTTTCACATGAAGGTCATGGGGCATACTTAGGTGAAGGAAGAATTGCTCGAGCTGATCAGTGGGTTGTTACCTGTGTCCTAAGAGACATATTTCTGTTGTATAAGTTTCACTTGGATTTCACCTAAAAATCTTACACTGGTATTTTCCTAATAATCATGGAGATGATTGTCAAGAAGGATTCTGTAGATTTATCCAGGATTTGCCAGAAAACATGATGAAGAATATTTGTCAAGAACATGGAAGTAGCGGTGGTAGAATGAGAAGCATGTGATTTAAATTCTAGGTAAACACGTTTCCAAAGCTCTATCATTTGTCCAGTTTGGATTTTGAGTCTCTGGAATACCTCCATTCTACTTCTTACTTCTCTGGTAATGAGTAGTGGTCTTTAATAGGTCGCTTTATCTCTCAGGTTATCATGACACTGTGAAACCAGAATTTTAGGTCAGATAATTGATAAGACTTCATTCTGATGAAATAGTCTATGAATTTATAGAAAGTTTATAATGATTGTACTATTAGAAAATGCATGTTCCTAATATACCAAGACTTTTTTTCACTTCGAGGAGGATATTTATTTGTATAAATAACAAAACTGTTTAAAATACCAATAGTGACTCATTCGGTGTAAAATTAGAAGTCTGTCGTGTGTTTGCTCTAACACACAATGGGCAATAGTCAGATTCTCATTTCTTCGAGGTGACAACAGTTGACCTGCATAGGATACTCTACGTACTGAACATATGCTCAGAATCATGAGTGCAAAGAGAACCAGAGAAGCAAGTCTACAAGGAAAGACGTTCTGAAAACACAGTGACTCATAAAGTGATGAGAAATATTTTCTATGAACACATAGAACATATGCATCACAGAAAGCCTGGGAAGTGCAGAGCAGGAGACAGTCGGCTTGCACACTTAATCCAGGAGCAGGGATCTTAGCTACATTGCCAATCACCGTGGCACAGATGATCTGCAGACTTTCTGGTGCTAATTAACAAATAGATCCTGAATATATGAATAAGTAAATGAATGCCACCAGGAAGAAAAGAAGACAAACTTTCCACCTGAAACACAATGAAACACAAGTAGAATATTCCCATGTCTCTGCAGTGGCAAACATGTGCATATTTGTGCTTTAAAATCATGTATATTAAGGTATTGCTAATATACAAAATAGTCATCAATTTTAAGTAAATGGCCCAAAGAATTTTAGCAAATACATAACAATCATATGATTGTTACAACAGTCAAGAGAAAGAAAGTTTTCTTCACATTTAGTAAGTCTCTGTGAAGGAACTCACCTCTCTACTGATTGGGCCCTTTGTAACCTTTGATCTGGTTTCTTGTGATAATTTTGCACTCCCTTGAGTTTCACACTATTGAAATCACACAGCACATTATAATTTGTGTCTGACATTTTTCATGCACCATAAATCTTTTGAGATTCATCTGTATCTGTTATGTATCACTAGTTTGTTCAATGGGTTATTTCCATGCTATTTACAAGCCTATCGTCACATAGCCAATATATAGTTTCCACAATGTGTAGTTTATTTCTTCATTATCATTAGAATGTCTTTGAAGGAGTGAAATAGTTTAACATTGATCAGGTCCTCATTGAAAATTCTTTATGATACGAGCCTTAGAATTTATGGATGAATTATTTCTATAAGCCAAGGTCATCATACAGTAATTTGCACATTATCCAATCTGTATTTCTTTCTCGCTTCCTTTTTTTCCTTTCTGTTTAGATCTTACTGAAAAATCTCAATCATCAGTAACCTAATGATTACATTAATAAAAGCCAACATTCTTGCCTTATTTCTTGCATTATGAAGTGTAAAGTTAGTCATTTACCACTAATTAAGATGACAGCTACAGGTTTTTTT
>PVJA010016622.1:0-14707 GCA_004027025.1 Myocastor coypus
AAAAAAAATAAATGCTAAAAAAAAGTCTTATGTAAAGAATAATAATTTCATAATGAATACTGTCTTTTCTAATGAGTGGAAACTAAAGTAATTCAAAGTGAGGTGCCCAAGAATAACACCATATGTATTTTAGAATCCTTGTGTTTCTTAAGATTCTTGACAAGAATCCCAATGCACAATTGCCTCAACCATAGACATGTACTACTGTGTGGCTATATTATGCTTAAATATTTTATAGCATTAAATTGTAATAATGTAAAATAACAAACAGCAGCAGGAAAATAAACACAACCATAGTAGGATATGGCTAACATGTATCCTGTAAATCCTGCTTAACTTACTCTTTTTTTCAATAGCAATTGAAAAAAATTACCATGAGGTTCTACTAACTGGGAAAAATAACTAATGTCCTTGTTGTAATACATTACAACCAATCACAAGGCTATCAGTCATGTTTATGAAATGGCAAATTCTATTTCATTTGTACAGCGTTTTGTATCTTGGCAAAAGTTAATGACTTGCTCCAGAAATTTTTTTCACCCCACATCTCAAAGTATTCTTAAGACTAATGAAGTTGAATCTCACACTACCTTTGATAAGCTATTAAGTGTTTTAAATTTTAAGACAAAAGAGTAGACTTTAAAAGCTCTTGACAATGTACTCAAATGGCAAAGATGTCAGCTCTGTGGTGTCTCCTCTTCCACCAACATAAACAAATAAAAATTTATAGGGCACAATGCTACAACAGAAACAAAAAAAGTAGCATTTCACCCATTCAGCAGAGGAATAATATCTTTCTGTCATACTGAACTACAAAATCCTTTCATTTGATGGCTAGCTTCTTTATGGCAGTTCAATCTGTATTTAAGTGGCCTTAAAAATATATTTTGTGCTCTTTCTAAACCCTCATGGATTTCTGGAAGCAGTTAGCACTTCTGTCCAGAGCCGTTTTGCTGTGAGTTTTTTTAGGAGGTGGGGGTGAACCAAGCAGAGTCAGCAGAGCAGCTGCTGCCATATACTAAGGAGCGTATCTCTCGCACACCGCTATTTTGCGTTACTGAGCACTGTCAGCAAAAATAAATAAATAAACAAGCGGGGAGGGGGCGAGGGTACGACCCAGAATGGCAGTTTTTGTCTATCACAGCTGAGCTGAGAGGGCTCCTCCTGTTCCTTGAGGCAAGCAGGCGAGGAAGGGATCAGGTGAGACCCCTCCAGGTCAGCTCAATTTGCTTCTCCACAAAGGGCAGCGAGCCCAGGATGCTCCCGACTGGTGCACTCGGCACGGGCACTTGGTCCCCGTTTCCAATCTCCGACTTTGTGACCATATTCCCAGGGAGGACTGCTACTCCTGATGTGCCGCCCAGACGCCGTGCAAGAAGGAGTCTTAGCAAGGGTTATAAAAACCCTTTCAAAAATACCAGGTCTTGAAAGAAATGCTAGGCAGCACAATCGCATTGTTGGCGTTTTGGTAAGTACCCATCCTTCCCAACCGCTGCCAGCCCCCAGATCGCTGGGACTTGTTGCCTCACGCCCCCTAGAAATGGCCCACGCGATAGGACTCGGGACACAAAGGCGGGGGCCCTGCGGGCAGGACCCCCTCGGTAGGCCACTGTACGCGGGCTGCGCGTGTGCTCTACCTTGCGAGAGCTCTGACTCACAACTGCCCGGGGAGAAATCATGACATAAACCTTCGTCCTCCTAGCCGGAGAGACAGGGAAGCGACGCGTGGCCGCGCCCCGACGGGGCGGCCCGGGAGGAACCCGCGGGCGCGCGCCCACTGGCGGGCTGGGGCTGGGGCTAGGGCCGGACCGCGAGAGCCCCGCCGGGGAGGCCGGGGGCGGGTTGCTGACCTGGATGGTGCAGGTGTACTCGCTGTCGTCCAGCAGCCGCACGGTGCAGCTGTACTCGCGCTCCAGGCTCCTGCTGCTGCCGCTCATCAGCCTGCTCAGCATCTTCCCGCCCGCTCGCCCGGCCCCGGGAGCGACGCGGCGGCGCTGCGGACCCGGACGGGAGCCCTCAGCCCGGCAGCCCCGCGCTGGACCGGGATGCCTGCACCATCACCCCGGTCCGTCCCCGCCGCTGCCTGCTGTCGGCCCGCTGCTCTTCTTTCCCCTCCACCTCCTTCTCCAGAGTGGCCGCCACCTTCCTTCAGCCCGCAGCCCGCGCCGCGCTCTCTCTCTGGCTCGCCTGCTCTCTGTCGCCTTAGCTCTCTAGCCCGGCGCCCAGCCGCTCCGGCCGTCTCGTTGGGCGGGGCCTCAACCCAAAGAAGCCAATAGAGAGCAGCGCGGCGGAACTGAATGGCAAACAGAAAAGCCAATAAAAGTAAGGACTACGAAGATGGGCATTCTAGGGAAGCAATCAGAAAAAACAGTCCCAACTGAGGCGAGTCGGACCAGCCCTCCAGCGTCCCAAACCCTCTGCTGCTCGCGGTTTCCCCTCCCCACCGCAGGTGTGGATACCCGACTGGATCCTGTCTGCTCCCTGGAACACGTCTGAGCTGTTCCCGGGGCCAACTCCTGCACCCCGTGCCACTGTGGTTGCCGCCTTCTGGCAGCCTAGCGAGTAAGCAGCAGGGCGCGAAAGCGCAATCTCTACACCTGCAGAGCACGAGCGCCTCTGCTGCGGGTTTGGCGGCCGCCCTGCTAGAGGTGTCCTCGAGTCGCCCGAGTAAAAGCCGCTGGAACCGTAGGAAAGATCGTCAGCATAGGTTTGTCCCTAGGAAACGTACACTTGAACATTCTCACCTTCTTCCTTCTATTTTCACAAGACAAGGAGACTAAGTTGTGCTCCTCCATCCGGTAAGGGCAGAGGAATTGATAGATCATTGCACCTTTAGAACTAAAATTATTACGTCTTCAAGACTTCATCATCCAATCAATGCACTATATCCGGAGGTATATATCACAAAGAAAATAAATGCTTCCGTGTCTTTGTGCCCCCCCATACAAAAACTTAAAGTTCTTTACCAGAATTTCACCAAGCAACGTGACATTCCCCTTTAAAGATTATCAGAGAGGAACATATTATGAATTGGGGTGGGAGCCCAATTTAAGTAGTGTAGTGCTTGCTTATCGTATTCAAAGCTCGGTTTAATCCACAGAACTGGAAAGACAAAAGGCTATTTCAATGCAGAACGCTTGTGCTGTGGTAAATATATTTAAGAGAATAAAATGTGCAAAATTATCTATTACTTTTGTTTATACTTTTTTGTTGTGTAAGTATAACATACAAAAAAATTAAAGCCTACCTTAGGCTAGAAAAAAAAATTTGTTTTTGTTGGTGGTGGTTCATGGTTGGGGTTTGTGTTACTGCTATATCCCCAACCCCTAGCATTTAAAGTATGATTTTTGTGTGTGTGTATTTCTTTTTTAGTTAAGGGGGTTTTGTTTTGTTTTATTTTTGCTTTTATTTTTGGTACTGAGGACCAAACCCAGGGCTTCCAGCTTGCTAGGCAAGTGTTCTACTGCTGAGCTAAATCCCCAGCCCCTTAAAATATGATTTCTCACTAAATCTTTGGATTTGCAATATTTCTCCCAAAGTTTTGCATATTCTCTCTCCCTCCCCCTTCCCTTTCCCTGTCTCTCTGCTTCCTTCTGTTAAACTGTATATCCCTTATAACTTGGACTGCTCTTCTTATTGACTGCCTTCTTTATGGTGCTTGATAGACACTGGAGAAGGTTCCTACAATTCCTGGAAGAATTAGTTACAAGACTAGAGCCAGTGAGTCAAGTGTTCTGTTCTAGGCATAAAATGAAACATGAGCTTTACTTTATAGTCCTGCACTGCTAAAGCAGTATGATATTTACAACATAAAAAGCAATCTATAAATGTTAAGCAGAAATAAATGAAATTAATAGTGTATAGCATCTACATTCCCATGGGAAGATCTGTAAAGAAATTAGGAATTTCACAGATGTCTTAGAGACAAGTAAAAATCATTACCACGTCAAAGTAAAAATCTATAAAGTTCAGCTTTGTTGTGTATTTGAAAAAAGATAATGAAAGATTTCAGACAGAAAAAAAATTGTTGACGATAAAAGTTTCTCTTTATTATAAAATCTACAGGAGCAAGAAAATTTGTCCAGGAAGCTAGAGGAAGCCCATTAGTGTGATGGTAGGGAGGTGTCTTTAACAGGCTATGCAAATAAGCAGCTGTTAGAATAAAAAGGCAAAAGCACCATGAATCCTCAAAAGCTCTAAGGAATTGAATACCATCTTTCTCCAAAGTATGACCACGGACACAATCAATAGGGATGAGATTGTAGCTGCTATACCAATGTGTTAAATAGCATCCCTGCTCAGTCTAAGAAAATTATGTGTACTTGGAAGCTCACCTCATTGAAAAACCAGTTAAATATTCATCTTGTTAGTGCATAATATTCAACTACAAATGCTCCCTTCCGCTCTAACAGAAGAGCACTTTGTGATGAAAACAGATGGAAAAATAATGAAAGAAATGCAAGAATCTAAATGTCTGCCTCTAAAGCCAGACTCATGAGCTGAAGCCTAAAGGAAAAGTAGGAAGGAAAGACTCAGCTAAAGAACAGCTGGGTAATACTTTCCCTTTGTTTTTGCTCAAGTATGTGGAGCAGGATGCCTGGGATTAGAAGGGTTTTTTCAATACAAGGCCTTGCATGTCCTTAAAAACTAGAACGTTAAAGCTTTCAGGTGTCTAGATATATATTTAAAATAAAATTGTGTGCTACAATGGCCCTGATCCTCCAAGTTTTTAGGCTATCAACCCCCTTCTCTATAAAGAAGGAGTCCGAAGGGATGGTACTATCTTCCACATATTCCTGAAATAACTGAACTCCTACCTCTACTTTAGATGACCTGTAACACCCTTTGGATCTAGCCAGCCATGTTCTTGAAGTGTGATCTCAATCTAGACAACACAAATTTCACCATCGTCTTGGGTTTGGGCAAGAAGGAGTACTGACCTGTCTTCTGGGGGGAATATCACAAAATAGTTCCTGTTCTTCAAAGACTCCCTCCTATGGTTTAGATCTAAACTGTTTCCCAGTCTCATGTGTTTAGAATGTGATTGGATAATAAGGATGACATACTCATCCACTGATGAGTTCAGTAGTTAAGTGTGCTATTATATGGTTGGGCCCAGTTGGTGGTGGGTCTAGGAGTGTGACAAAGAAGGGTATATTCTTGTCATTGGCCCCTTCTCTCTTTACTTTCTGGTTTCCACAACAATGATCAGCTTTCCTCGAGGCACAGGCTTTCTACTATGCTGTTTTTTCTTTGAATCTAGCTAGCCATGAACTAAACCCTCTGAACCTGTGAGGCCAAACCATTTCTCCTTTAAATTGTGATTGTTGGGTATTTTATCCCAGTGACTGGAAAGTTGAATAAATAGAAAATTGGTGCCAAGAATAAGGTTTCTGCTATGACACTAACTGACCTTTAAAAACCTTTGGAAGTGGTTTTCAGGAAGAACTTGGCAAGGTTTGAAGATACAGGCCAGCAAAGCCCTAAAATGTTAAGTAGCACTGTATGTGTGATACTGGTAATTTCATAGAAGACCAGATGCTGATAGAAATGTAGACAGTAAAGACCAGGCTCAGGAAGTTTCAAGTGAAAACAATAACTTGATCGAAAGTTGGAGTAAAGGTCATTTGTATTATACTCTAGCATTTTGCTAAAAGTTATTTACATTTTGCCCATGCCTTGAAACTTTATAAGAGACTAATTAAGGGCAGCAAACTAATAAATCTTGTGGAGGAAACTTCAAAGCATACCAGCATGTAGCTTGTGACATGTATACTGCTGGCTGGTTTTAGTCAGATTAATAGTAAGAATTAGGAACAAAAAGTTGAGCAAAGCCAGGCGTGGTGGCGTACACCTGTAATCCCAGCACTCAGGAGGCTGAGGCAGGAGGATTGGTGAGAGTTTGAGACCAGCCTGGGCTACAAAACTGAGCTCAAGGCCAGCCTGAACTGTACAGTGAGACGCTGTCAAAAAAAAAAGCTGAGCAAATGGCTCAAACTTTGGGCATAAAGGAAAGTACCTGTAAAGTTGGAGTACAAGAAAATGTCCTTGTTGAAAAGATTAAAACTTTTAAAGAGCCAAGTTTTTCATATCAAGATAATAATAAAGATATCTTGAAAGCATCTCAGGAATTGGCCAGACTCTATCCTTTGCAGGCTCAAAGATGCAAAACTGTAAATCTTTCATTTGAGGAGAGAGTACCTTTGCCCCTGCTCAAAAGGACCACCTCAGGGAATTGGTCCCCTGGGATTCACTTCATCTTACTCATCCATCCAGACATTCAAAGGTTTCTGCGGCTATGATCCAAGGAGTTCAGGCTATTGCTCAAGTTGGTGGCAGATTTTCGTGGCATCTATGTGGTGCTGATTTATACCCAGATTGCAAAAGGAGACCTGGAAGGCCAAGCAAAGAAACCCTGGCAGGACAATGCATGAAGCTTCGAAAGTGAAGCTGAAAGGATAGTGGAGACCCCAGGGATTTGGAGATACCAGGGATGTAGAAATTCTGCTGAATAAAACTGTGGTCAGTGAACAGAGCTGAACAGAAAAACAATATAGGTTGAAACCTGTATGGCCATGTATCAGGGGGAGGGTGTCCATGCCCTTTGAAGTTACTATCTCACAAAAACTTGTCCTTGGTGCTGGACATAGAGCTATGGGATTTAATATTTACCTTCCTAGGTTTCTGTCTTGTTTTGGTCCCATTCCTTTGGGTTTCAGTTTTCCTTTCCTCTCCTTGCTTATATATTTTCTATTCTACTGTTCATTTTCTAAGGGAAATGTTTATTCTATACTATGGTATGTTGGAAGGAAATATCTTTGCTTTTAGTTTTTACAGGGCCTCACAGCCAAGAACTGTATGGTCTCTCAGAAATTTTATTGTTATTGTTATTATTGTTATTATTATTATTATTATTATTATTATTATTAGTCTTTTTGAGACAGGGTTTCACTATGCAGTTCAGGCTGGCCTTGAGCCCACTTTTGTAGCCCAGGCTGGTCTTGAACTTGCACCAATCCTCCTACCCCAGCCTCCCAAGTTCTGGGATTACAGTTGTGCACCACCACACCTGGCCAAATCTCAGAAATTTTAGACTTGGACTTTTCAATAATACTGCAAATGTTAAGACTTGACAACTCTTAAAGATGGACTAAATGCATTTTGCATAATAAAATGAATGAGTCTCTTGGTGTCAAGGGGCAGAATGTCATAGTTTAGCCTTATAAGGATGCTACACTTATCAGTGGAACCACTCATGAGTTCAAGCTCAATGTGCTATTAGAAGGTGGAGCCTGGCTAGAGGGGGGTCACTCAGGGTGTGACATTGAAGAGTGTACTCTTGTCCTCAGCTCCTCCTTTCTCACTATTCTGCTTGGCTTCTATGAGTGAGTGACTTTCCTCTACCACATCCTTTTTTTTAAATTAAGAAGTTTCACTTTACTTTTCCTTATTAGTATATGTTTATAGTACATAATGTTTACATTCTTGTGTGGACTTGGTGTATGTACATAACACACTTTAACTCCTTTTTCATTTTTGCTTTCACTCTCACGCTCTCCATCTCTTGATCTCCTTTAATTTGAGAAAGATTATCTCCCCATTTCCTATTATTTGTCTTTTATTTTCCTTTTTATTTATGATTTGGGTTTATTTATAATTTGGATTTATCTTGTCTAAACAGTATTAGTACAAACCATGCAATAGTTAAGCTTCTGTGGCTGATTTATTTCACTTAATGTTATGGTCTCAAGATACATCCCTTTTCCTACAAATGACTCAAATTTATCTTTTTTATGACAATAGTGCTATTCTGCAGAATAGTACTCCATTGTTTATTAATGCCATATTTTCTTTGTTTATTCATTTAATGAGAAAAAAGATAAAATAGCAATGAAACAGTTTCAAAACAAGTTAGTAAGATGGTTATGATGATTAATACAATGCATATTGTTGTCTTCATAGTAGTTATTCAGAGGACAATGTGCAGACCTGATATCTTGTCTAAACAGTATTAGTACAAAGTTTTGTTTCCAATGAACTAAGAGAAAGTAGCTGTATATCTATCCTAATTCTCTTACGTATACATATATATTTTTTTTCCTTTTAAAGTTTCTAATACTAGAAGAAAATATCATACCATGTCTTATAAGTAGGTTGTAAGTCAAAGATACAGTATAAATCATAAAACAAAAATTACAACTAAAAAATATTCAGAAAATTAATTAAATATTAATAAATTAAAGTTAAATATTTCAAAACAATGTTCCAAAATTCAAATCAAATTGTGATTCCAACTTAGAGGCCAGAATGTTGTGTATCATATATATGAATCTGTAATCAATTCAGAGTACTTGCATAGTATTTGAATAGGTTAATATATACAAAAATATCAAGTAAGAAAAAGTTTCCATGGTAGTAAAAAATTACAAAGAATAATGCATAATGTAAATACTGGAATAATGCCATATTTTATTTATCCATTCATCTGTTGATGGACATAAAAGCTGCTTCCAATATTTAGCTGTTATAAATTGTGCCAGTGTAAACATGAGTACTCATCATGCTTGTGCCCTGGAGCCAGCTAGCCATGGACTAAACCCACTGAGACTGTGAGCCAAAATAAACCTATTCTTCTTTAAATTTCAAATGTAGTATGTTAGCTTTCTCATGGATGAGACAAATATTGTATATTTGTACATAAATGTATATTTGTCCACTCTGTGGGAAAGCTAATATACTCTCCCAACACAGCTAAGTCTAGGCTATAACTTCTAACAATGTGTAGGAAGGAAAAATATTCCAAACTATAACCTGCGATCATGATATGGCTATTAATGTCCTCATAAACTAGATACATCCTTGCTTACTGTCAAGCTCTCAGCCTGCTCCATGTACCTAGAGACAGCTTCCTTTCTCCAGCAAGTGTCCTCCTAATTATATCATAGGCATTCTGTCCCAGTTGGTGTGAACCTTGGAGAAGAACAGAATTCTCTTCATCCAGGTTAGCGTCCATTTTCAAATTTTCATTTTTATCCTAGGTGCTACCTATTCCTAGCGTGACTAAATATGGAAAAAAACAACTCTTTTTGAGGAAAACCTACCCTCCATAGCCAGGAGTGTGATCTTAACCTCTGAGCCAAGAAGATTACCCAATTTAAAAAAAAAACAGGGCAGCACCAGTACTTTTTCAACAATGATTGAGTTATTCAGTTTATACATGGGTTTAAGAAGAGCCTCACAAAGGCCAGGCCAATGTTTTTGCATGATTATTTCTCTGGTAGGCAACAAGGATCATATCTGTGGTCACATTTTTGTATCCTTTTGACCTCAGCTTGCTCTCCCAAGAGCAGGGGATCAAATAAGAACATTCACATCTGTACAAAAGAACCCATGAACATGTGTTATAAAGCCACAGAAAGGAAGGAGACAGTGCTGCTGTTCTCTTTTGCATCAGTGTCTATAGAAGCAGAGGTTATACATTCAAATGGAGTACTGTTCTCTGCTTAGAAAGCATCTACACTCAGGTAATGGTTACTTTCAGCTTTCTAGGAACAGTGGGTGTATCCTTCTTTAAGTGAGTTGATATGTGTTTGTTTAAATTTAAAGATTTATATAGCTTCCACAGAAGTGTTTTCCTGTAAAGAAATGTTCAGCTCTTCCCTTGTGTTAGAGCATTTTAAGAGACAGCTACTTTATCTTCTCCTAATACATAGGGTTTTTTTTATTTACTCCTGTTATACTCATGATAAGTATATATTTTTCCTCATGAAGATATAAGCAATATGTATGCTTTTTATTTT
This sequence comes from Myocastor coypus, assembly GCA_004027025.1. Taxonomy (NCBI): domain Eukaryota; kingdom Metazoa; phylum Chordata; class Mammalia; order Rodentia; family Myocastoridae; genus Myocastor; species Myocastor coypus. Next base: position 9,801 of record PVJA010016622.1, read on the forward strand.
ATTTTATTTTATTTTTTATGTATGCTTTTTTAAAGAAAAGTGCAACCTACATGTATTGAGCATTTAATGCCAGGGTTTGTGATAAATTTGTAAAATACCTAAGATATAGCTAAACATGAAGAAATGAAATATAGTTATAGACCAAATATGAAGGAAAAATATATAAATCATGAAGTTCCTAAGGAGATGTCAGATGTATATACAATTAGCTATAGTGCAATAGCTGACCATGAACAAACTGCTATAGATGCATAAATGGTACAATTATTTAAGCTTGGGTGAGAAAGTGAAGCCCTGGAGAAAAAGCATTTGAGCTGGACCCTAAGAAATGGAGTGTAGATGAAAAAAGGCTAGTAGAGAAGGCTGTAGAGTGAGAAATAGCTACTTATTTAACTATCTAACAATACTGAAGCTTGAACCCAAGCTCTTCCACAGGGTAGGCGAGGTCTCTGATGTTAAGCTACATCCACAATTTCTTTTTTTCTTGAGGCAAGGTTTGCTAACTCATCCAGGCAGCCTCAAACTCCTAAGCTTAAGCAATCATCCAACCACAGCCTTTCTAGTAGCCAGGACTACAGTATGCACCATAACACCTAATGAAAGTGTCATTTTAAGGAGGTTTTTAAGGAAATAACATGACCAGAAGCACAGAGACACAAATTTATAGGGCATGTTCCAGGCACAGCAGGTGCCCCAGTTGGTAGTGTGTAGCAGTAATGGCAAACACTTTAGAGACCAAGTGCCAAACTGCAACTCCAAACCCACGTATTCATTGCAATGTACAACACTGCAAAGAAACTTAAATGCTGAAGTTTTTAGTGGTTTATTTTTCCTTTTTGGTTGTTGAGACAGGCTCTCACTTTGTACTTCAGTGTAGCCTTGAACTCACTATGTAGGCCAGGCTGGCATTGAACTTGTGATGACCCTCCTGCCTCACCAGGTTTGCACCACCATGCCTAGCTAAGTTTTAGATTAGGAAAAACAGGCTACACATTAACACCTTTTGTCTCAAAAAAAAAAAAAAATACAATACAACATGTGTGCCATAGGTTTGCCCTCAGGGATGTCTAGCGTGTATTGGACCAAGGGCAAACTATAGAGAACCTCAGTGACACGCTTAGAAATCAGGCTTTTGCTACAGCATCAGAACACAACCATTGGAGGTTTTTAAGCTGAGAAGTGACAGATTAGACCTGCATTGGGAAATAATCACTTTGATGGCGGTGTAAATGATTAAATTACAGTATGAAGAAATTATTTACTGAGGAAAATGGATTCTGAAAGCAATAAAATATCTTTAATGAGGCATCAGAAGCGTTCATAATAGGTGTCTCAGCTTTGGATGACAGGCCTTATTATATTCTCCAATTATGGTTCATTTTCCTTATATTTCCAGCAAGTCTTCACTTATTCTAGCTATAAAATGTATACAAAACAAAGGAAATTAATTCATTTATTCAAAAAATGCATTGTTGGTCTGTTGTGTTTAAGTGCCTATGCCAAGGGCTGAAAGCATCCAAACATGAATGAAGCTGGGCTCAGTGACATAAGTGCCTACCTCACATGTAAAAGGTCCCAGGTTCAATCCCCAGTACCACAAAAAAAAAGATGGATGAAACCTATTGCTAATCCTCATAGAAATTACCATTCCATGCAATTCAAAAATTTACATCGCCCACATTTTTTATTTAGTTTATGCATTTTTAAAAAAAGACATAAAGAAGACACCCTAAAGAAAATATACCAACAAAAGTGGAAATCAGCACAGCCCATAATTCTTGACTTATATTGTCAATTGACTCCTTTTTGTGCAAATGAGATATTAGTATTCTTATACATCATCCACTCTCCCAATTTTTGTAGCTTATATTATTTTTCTTTCACCAAAATTTATAATATTTATAGCTTTTGGTAACCATAATTCCTTTGGTTGTTTAATCTTACTTTTATAATTGACTAGATTCTGAGCATACCTCCAGTTCTTTTATCTTAACATTGCCATCTCTGGGTTTTTTATCCATATCCTGATGAGTGAGATTTCTTTGCTCAGAGGTGGTTAATGTTTACCAGCTAAAAAATTTATTCAAAATGGACAATAGGCTTAAGTGTAAGACCTTACACTAATGAAACTACTATAATAAAATACAGAGGAAATGCATCAGGACATAAAAAACGGCAAGGATTTTTTGAATAAAGCACACATACACAAAAAGACATTTCTCAAAAGAAATGAGAGTATTACAAGATTCTGAAAATTCTCCCTAGTAACTTTCACTAATTTGTAAAGGACTCTGAAGATAGATAACCAGTGTGGAAAATGGAGTGTCTGACATATGGCTTCATTTCCTTTGGCTGTATACCCAGTAGTGGGGGTTTCTAGGTCATACGACAGTTCTATATTTATGTCATTTGAATTTAATTTCTATTTTTGTAATCCTGGGGATTGAACCTTACACCTTCTACATATGAGACAAGTGCTGCACTACTGAGCCCCACCCTGAGCCCCTAGCTTAGTAGTTTTTTGTTTTAATGTATCCAGTTGTTACAGGGTTTTACTATGCAGCTCAGACTCATAGTGATCCTCCTGTTTTCAGCCTCCCCAGTGTTAGGATTACAGGTGTGTGCACCTGTGCCCAGACTCTGGCTGGCTCAGCCCTACCTGGGGATGGGGCCAGCATGGCATGTGGTGCCAGGGAGCCAATCATAGTCCCTGTGCTTACCTAAGCTTGCCTAAGCAGGCACTTTAGTCCACTGATATCTTGCTGGCCCATAGCTCAGTACTTTTAAGGTTTATTTTTTAGGGTGCCTCCCTCCTGCCTCCCATGTACTAATTTACTTTCCCACCAACAGTGTGCAAGGAAATTCCTGGACTCAAGTAATTCTTCTGACTCAGATTCCCATGTCTTGAAATTACAGAAACTCACCACTGTACCTGGCTGATTTGTACATTTTTTGCCTTTTTGAGAAATACCTATTTGGATCAAATGGCTATTTTAAATCGGGTTGTTTTAGCTTTTTTTTGTTATTGGATATATGAGTTCCTTATATACTTGAAATAATAATCCCTTGTCACATGTACAGTTTGCAAATATTTTCTTCCATTCTGTAGGTGTTCTTTAACTCTGTTGATTGTTTCTTTTGCAGTCAGAAGCTTTTTTTTTTAAGATAAGGTTTCATTATGTAGTACAGGCTGGCCTTGAACTCACTGCATAGCCCAGGATGTCCTGGAACTCACAGAGATTCCCCTGCCTCAGCCTCTTGAGTGCTTGGATTACAGGTGTGCACCACCATGCTTGGCTCAGAAGCTTTTTAGTTTGAAATAACGTTTATTTATTTAATTTACTTGTTTCTTTTATTCCCTGTGTCTTTTTTATTAAAAAAAAAAAAAAAAGTTCTTAGAGCTGGGTGTGGTGGCACATGCCTGTAATCCCAGCACTCGGGAGGCTGAGGCAGGAGGATCAGTGCAAGTTCGAGACCAACCTGAGTGAGCTCAAGGCCAGCCTCAACTGCATAGTGAGACCCTGTCTCAAAAAGACAAAAAAAAAAAAAGAAAAAGTTCTTGCTCATTATGATGTTTTGAAGCATTTTTCCTATGTTTTCTTCTAGTATTTTCATAGTTCAAGTCTTCCATTTAAGTCTTTTGCCCATTTTAAATTGGTACATTCAAAAGGTCTTGTCCATTTTTGTAGATGGTAAACATTAGTAGTAATTTTTATGTATTTATTTTAGATTAGAGTCTTGCTATGTTGGCTAAGCTGACCTTGAATTTCAGATCTTCCTACAACTCCCTCTGCCCAGGGTGACAGGTATGCACCGCCATGTTCAACTCTAGGGGAGGAAATTATCCAAGACACGATTCGGGAAAATTTTGCACAATGAGCGATATGAATTTCTAGATTTAGAGCACTTACTAAGTATTGAGCACAAGCAATAAAAAGAAATCCACACTTGGACAGACCACTAAAATTTCAGAACATGGAGGCAAAGAAACAAAAAAAAAGAAAAGGAAAAGACGGAAGGAAGGAGAGAGAGAGAGAGAGAGAGAGAGAGAGAGAGAGAGAGAGAGAGAGAGAGAGAGAGAGAGGAAGGAATTTGCCTTATAGGAAAAGAAAGTTACAAGCAAGCTTTAGAATGACATGGGAGTTCTCAATAGTGAAATGGAAAAGAAGAGAATAGAACAGTGCTACAAATTCTAAGGAAAATGACTTTGAGCCTCAGATTCTATTTTCAAATACACTACCATTAGGTCAAAAGACGTTTTAGACACATAAGTTCTCCATAAATTTAGCAGTTATACTTCCTTTCTTGGGAAGCAATCAAGGGATGGGATCCTCTAAAAATGTCAGATCAAAGAAATTGAAATGTATGATAGAGAGTAGTGTGATGGTATACTCTGGTAATCCCAGCACTGGGGAGGCTGAGGCAAGAGGATAGCCATGAGTTTGAGGCCATCTTGAGTTACAAAGTGAGTTCAAGGAGAGCCTGAACTAGAAAGTAAGATTCTGTCCCAAAAAAGGAGGAAGAGGAGGAGGAGGAAGAAAAAGAGGAAGAGGGAAGAGAGAAAGGAAGGGACATGTAAATTGTAATATGCAATATGTTTTTAAATATTCAATGTCTGACTAAAATTTTGCTTTCTAACCTTCTGACATAAAGGTTGGCCATTCATTTGCATTGAACAATGGAGCAGAAATGGAAATGATGGATATATTGTTCTTTTCTCAGCCAAAAGACTGGTGTAGCCCAGATGAACATTTCCTCTTGGGTCTTGGGAAGAAGCCAGCATAGAGCTAAGCTGCAGCCAAACCATGGTGATGTCTAATGAAAGCGAGGAATAGGTCTTTCCTTTTCTGTAAGCCATTGATATTTTAGAGTGATTATTGAAAAAAAGGACATAAAAGTTGACTAAT
>PVJA010016622.1:14807-43265 GCA_004027025.1 Myocastor coypus
AAAAAAAAAAAAAAAAAAAAAAAAAAAAAAAAAAAAAAAAAAAAAAAAAAAAAAAAAAAAAAAAAAAAAAAAAAAAAAAAAAAAAAAAAAAAAAAAAAAAAAAAAAAAAAAAAAAAAAAAAAAAAAAAAAAAAAAAAAAAAACCTCCAATGGCTCTCAGGGATTTCCAAGAAGATAAAATGTACAGACCACATGACATGTTTTGTTGTATTTAGAAGAAATGCAGTCTAGAGAAAATTATGAGTTGCTGATAACTTATTAAAGCAAAGTAAGTGAAAAATAAAAATATTTATTAACTCCAAGAAAACCAAAAATGTTGTATAAGAAAGGAAAAGTAGTCATACTGCTAGGAGATCAGGCATGGCAAAGCTGGCTAGGGAAGTTGGCATGATCTGTTAATTACATGTTCCCAGACACACGTGCAGAGCAAGACCCCAAGTCGTGCATGAGGATGTCTCAGGAGAACTCGAACAGGTTTTCAGTAGAGTGATCTAGACCTGATGTTGGCCTGAGATGTGGGATCCAAGCATGGCTTTTTGGGACACATATGGAGAAGTTCTCACAGGTTTCCTCTAGATTTAGAAAACATAAAAGAACACATCCACACTATGAAGGCTTTGCTATTGTACTTTTCCATGGTAGTCCATGATGTGTTTCCTCAAATTTTATTTAAATAACTTCCAGTGAGAATAGAACAGACCAATTACTACCACTTCTTCATAATACCAGTGAAAGAGGACAAGGCAGCTGCCAGCCAGTATGATGAGTGGAATCTCTCAAGGGAGGCAGCCTTGGTCCTAGCCTGTGAGTGCTCTTGACCGAGGAGATACTGTGATCAGAGTATGTACTTTTATTTTTTCTCTTACCCTCTTTTTCTATTTACTAGCCCAATCTTGCTCTGCATAGCCAGTTTTTACCCCACTCCTCACTTTTGCTTTCTTTGTTTCTTTATGAGACCATTTCGCTACATAGTTCAGGCTGGCTTTGAACTTACTACGTAACCCAGTCTGGCATCAAAGTCTGGTTGGATAGTGACCCTTCTATCCAACCTCCAAAATACTGAGATTATAGGTGTGCTCCACCACATCTGGCTTTTGCTTCTCAAACAAACTTTACCACCGCTTTTTGCTTTTTTCATTTAATTCTTAACCAGGTGACATTTAGTTGACAAGCTGCTTTTTAGGAACAAGTTACCCCATAACAATGCTTGTAGTATATATACATTTACCTTGTTGTAATAGCACATATGTTATTGATTTAACCAATATCATAATAACTATATTAGGGAAATGGATTTTTAAAAGCATATATGTGTATGATGAAAGTAAGCTGACTATTAGGACAAATTAAAAGAAATGTCTTTTGTGAGTAGCACCTAAATTTTTTTCAAATCCAAGTTCAATCCCTAGCCCCACATGCTGTGCAGTTTCCACCTGGATCCCTGGGGTGCCTACTTGGCCTCAGATGCAGGTGCCTGCTGTGTGGTCTGGAACTGGGTGTGGTGGTGCACACCTGTAATCCCAGCACTTGTGAGGTTGCACTAGGAGGATCTCTTAGTTTGAAACCAGCCTGGAGGCTACAAAAGTGAGCACAAGGCCAACCCAAACTGCATAGTGAGACCCTGTGTCAAAAAAATAAAGTAAAAATAAATATAAAAATAATTTTTTAATCAAGAAGTAGCTATGTAAGCATGATATTAAGACAAATAGCAAAGAAACAGCTAAAATAGCTGAAAGTTTTTGTGGAAGCAGTAATAAAGGTCAAGAATTAGGGCCTAGAACCACTGTAGTAGTCGAAGCCTGTAATCCCAGCACCTGCGAAGCTGAGGCAGGAGGATTGCCATGAGTTTAAGGCCAGTCTGTGTTACATAGTGAGTTCAAAGCCAGCCTGGACTAATGTGAAAACCCTGTCTCAAAAGACCCAAATCAATTACCCACAGAGCAGGGCCCATCCCAATGTGAGAAAGTAGGCCTAAGATGGGAGGTGGGGGAGGGGCAGCAAGATGGGTTCAGTGGTCTGAAGCCCCTGCTTAGGAAAGCTTAGGCAACCTCAGGGATCATAGTTCGATCCGTGGCACCACATGCTACACCAGCTCCACCCCCAGGGCAGGCTGAGCCAGCCATAATACTAAATAAATAAATAAATAAATAAATAAATAAATAATGTAGGAGGTAGAGGGGTTGCAAAGCTGGTTAGGGAAACAAGTGGGACCTGTCATTACAAGACCAAATAGTCACAGTCAAATAATCAATCCCCAGGGCCCTATATGTGGAAATGCTTGCAGGCTCCTAGGACATGTGGGTAACATATAAAGACACAGACCTCATGTGGAGCCCGCTATCATGATTCCTCACAGTGGTCTCACTTATTTTTCCTTTTATCCTTTCCCCCACTTAATCCCTGTTTGCTCCATAGAGCCAGTTTTCCCCTTACCTCTTTATCCCTTATATTTCAAATAAACTTTTGGTGTCCTTTTTGGCTTGTTTCACCCAAATCTTTTTTTTTTTAATTTTTTTTTTTTTATTCTTGTTTCAGAACCTTTGTTTGTTTATTCACTCATTTTTATGGCCAGCTCAGCCCGCCCCGAGGGCAGGGCTGGCGCAGCATGTGGTGCCGGAGATCGAACCGCAGTCCCTGAAACCGCCGAAGCTTCCCCAAGCAGGCGCTTTAGACAACTGAGCCATCCCGCCGGGCCCTCACCCAAATCTGTATTTGAGGTGAGAAAGAGTTGATATATTTTTAATTAGTGATCCTTTGGGTTTGTTGTTGTTGTTTTTATTTTATTTTATTTTATTTTTATGTTTGAGAAAGGGTTTGCTACATGCCTCAGGCTGACCTTGAACTCATGGACATCCTCCTGTCTTAGCCTCCAGAGTGCTGGGGTTACGGGACTGTGCTACTATGCTCAACATCTCTTCCTTCTCAGCTTTTTTCATTTCCTGCTTTGGCTTTTTGTTTACCTTTCATTTTCTTTTTCTTCTCATTCTTTCTCAGAACTGCTCTCTGGCACTGTCGGTATTGTTTCTTTAACAACTGAGTTCTGCTCCCATCACTATGTCATTAAATTAATTGGTCACTAAATGAGGAATTGGATATAGCATGTACGTTGCAACATTCAGAACAAGGAGATGGTCAAAGGAAACTCCAACTTGATGTCTTTACTTTTGCAATACTTTTACATGCAGTAGTATAAAAGATAATACAACAAAACTGTACTATACTATACATTGAACAAAAATTACAATGCTATATGAACAAGGCATACTGTATAAAAAAGATATTGAAGCTCTACAAAAAGATGTACAGAACAGGGGCTGGGGAGATAGCTCCATGGCACAAGTGCCTGCCTGGCAAGTGCAAGGTCATGAGTTCAAACCCTGGTCCCGAAAAAAAAAAAAAAAAGATGTACAGAACAATGCAAAAAAGGTAGTGATGGGATATAAGTTCAAATAGTTGTCAAACAGGTAGGTTGCTAAATTAAGAATGTCTGTGCTAACTTTCTTTTGCTCCTCAATAGGACCCCCAATCTCATTTTTCTCACCTTCTTTATCCCATTGATTAAGTTATCAATTTTTTTTCATTCTCGAGATTCCCACCCCACCTACCTTTACTAGTGTAAACCAATTGTGGTGAACCTATGGTATGTATGTTATTGCGTTTTTCTGTTAAGACAAAAGATATTATGTATGGGTTATTTTTCTTAACTAAAACCTCAGTATTCTGGATTAATAACAGTCCTGGCATTTGGCATTAAGTAAGGGTGTTTTGAGTTACAGTTTGACATTCAGACTCTAAAATGTTCACCTTCAATGAATAAACATCCTGAGTCTCTAGATAGCTAGATAATTTTACACAATTGCTGTTAAATACTGTACTACTGTTAGTAGAGATAAAGTTGTTCAATTTAGTAGATGCTTACTGTTGGCCAACAGTAGGTCAATATTGTATGAATTTGGACAATATTCATGTTCATACAATAATCAGGGGCCAGCAAGATGTTTCAGTGGTCTAAAGCACCTGCTTAGGAAAGCTTAGGCAAGCACAAGGACCACGGCTCGATACCTGTCACTACATGCTGCATCAGCCCCACCCCCAGGACAGGCTGAGCCAGCCATAATAAAAAAAAAAATTAAGCATATAATAATCATAGATCTCTTTGCTTAAGAATGATATGTTACTGGTTCTCAGAATTTGTCAATACACAGTTTATATTTGACAGTACAATTGATACTGAGTTTATTACTATAGCCAAGGTAACATAGTTTTGCCACTCATTGGGTCTCTTGGAATGCCAATACCTGGACTGCCTTTGAGTCACTAACAATACCCTGATCCATTCCTGGTAAACTGGTAACTAGGCCAAGTATGTAGCAACCTGCCATCCCAATAAATAGAGCTATCTGGATCTTGGCACAGAGGCAAAGGACAATAGTTAGCCACACCCAGAGGACACTGATGAAAAGAGGTTATTGGTCTAGAAAGAGAGCTTGCCTATGTCAACCCTCAAACTTCAACACTAAAAAAAAAAAAAAAAAAAAAAAAAAAAAAAAAAAAAAAAAAAAAAAAAAAAAAAAAAAAGTACAAATAGTAACATTGATAAAAAGGCAACAAAATGCCTCCAAAACCTTGAACTCCGTCAAAGCTAATCCAATGAGGCAGCAATGAGGGGGCAATGAAAAGCTATACAGTCAGATTATTCAAAGTGTTACAGGGAGGTAACAAAACAGCACAGTAAAGCATTCATCAGGCTCACAAAAGATGTAAATAGTAGGATATTGGGCCAAATAAACAAATAATCAAATCTACAGGAGATGCTAGTAAGAAACTGAGAAAAAGAAAAAAAGATGCAAAACAAATGACAAGCATAGAAAAGGATTAGAACCCATAAAAAGGCTCCAAACTGAAATTCAGAAAATTATTCTATTAAAAGTACGGAAGGCAAAAGTGACCAATGCGAGCTAAGAGTCTCAGAACTACATAGAAAGATTTTTCTCTGTGAGTGATTAATGAGAGATACATTAAAAACAATAAGCAGACATGAAAAATTTATCTAATAGTTCTGACATAATTCAAAGGATACTAAACTAAGATTAATTGCAGTTGGTCAAAAAAATCACAAAATAATACAAGTGACATTAACAAAACTGTTTACTGAAATAATAACAGAAAACTTTCCAAATAATAGAATCAGCAAAACATACAGATAAGTCATGCATCTAGAACCTAAAGAGTCATATTCACAAGAAAAACTCCATAGCACCTCATAGTCAGAATATCAGGAGTCTAGCACAAGAACAGAATCTTAAAAGCCATTACAGAAAAAAAACAACAAGTGACTTATAAAGCGAAACCCACTAGAATTATAGAAGACTTCCCAAGAGAAACCATAAAGGTCAGAACAGTTTGGAGTGAAGTATTTCAAGTCCCAAAAGAACAATTTCCAATCCTGGTTGGTCTATCCTTCAAAGCCATCTTTCAAACTTGATGAAGAAATAAGATGTTTTCATGATAAAGAGCGCTTAAAATGATATATAACCACTAAGCCAGCATGCCACAAAATTCTCAGTTATATCTTAGAGACAATGAAGTTATCAATTTCAAGATATCTAGTAGAATGAATACACAAGGTGTAATGAGCATTTCAGTAGAAGAGAAAAATAGGGAATCAGCAACAGGAAAATTAGGCAATAGCAGAAATAAGTCAATATCACTAATAACTCAATGTGAATGATCTATTCCCCAATCAGAAGGTACAGACTGGCAGACAGAGCAAGAAACAAGATCCAGTGGGAAACATATGTAACCCAAGAAAAAAACTGATGAACTAAAAAATCAAAGGATGGAAAACAATACTCCAAGCACCAGCGGTCCACAAAAATAGAAAGTTTAGCTAACCTATATTCAGACAAAGTGAACTTCAAGTCAAAACTCAGGAAAAGGACAAAGAAAGTCACTACACATTGGTTAAGGGAACACTCTGGCACGAAGACATAACAATTACTAACATATATTCACCAAACAATTGTGTACCCAGCTTCATAAAATGAATATTATTGGATATATAAGACTAGATAAGCATGGGACTTGGGAGATAGCTCAGTGGCATACGCACCTGCCTAGCAAGCACAAAGTCTCAAGTTTGATCCCTGATACCAAACAAACAAAAAGACTAGATAAGCATAAACATATTAGTGGGAAATGTTGATGTGCTATTATCACAAATAGACAGGTTGGGGCCATGATGTAGCTCAATGGAACAGAACCTGCCTAAACAAGCCCAAGATCTTGAGACAAAAAGACGCAACATAAAAATATCAAAGTTGAACAAAACCTTTAAACCAATGGCCTTAATAGATAACTATAGAATGTTTCAGCAGAAAATACATTCTTCTCAGCAGCACACGAAACTTTCTCCAAGCTAGAACTCATACTAGCTAACAAAGCAAGCTTCAGTAAGCCTAAAAAGGGCTGGCGAGGTGGCTCAGTGGTCTAAAGTGCCTGCTTAGGCAAGCTAGGCAACCACAGGGACTGTGGTTTGATCCTTGGAACCACATGGTGTGCCAGCCCCACCCCCCAGGGCAGGCTGAGCCAGCCATAATAATAATAATAATAATAATAATAATAATAATAATAATAATAATAAAACAGTAAGTCTGAAAATATTGAAATTTTACATGCATATTATCAGCTCATAGTGCAACAGAATTAGAAATAAATTACAAAACAGAGCATTGAATGCATGCAAAATATAAAAACTAAATAATATACTTTATTTTCTTAAAATAATATACCTTAAATAATCAGTGGACTACAGAACAAATCAAGGGAAAAATTAAGACCATTTCTAGAACTAAACAATAAATTCTAGCACAATGTAGTAGAACTTAGGGGCACAATGAAAGCAGTCCTCAGAAAGAAGTTTATACTTGTGAATGCCCATATCAAAAAAACAGATGAGACCAAATAAGCAGCCTAAAGATGTACCTCAATGTCCTAGAAAGCTCTCGACTTTAACGCCATCTTCTTAGAAACCTCTGCACCATGAGAGCCAAGTGGAGGAAGAAGTGAATGCGCAGACTGAAGCGTAAAAGAAGAAAGATGAGACAGAGGTCCAAGTAAAATAGTTTGTACACCTATGGAGGCCAAAGGAACAGAAATAAAGAATGCTGGAGGCTGACATGGCTGGAACAGGTTTTGGACTGTGTGCTGTCTAGAACGTCTCAATGGATTAGAACTGCATTGCCATCTGATCGCCAAGACCACCTCAAAGAGAGATCTACCGGGTTCAAACTAAGCAGTCCCCTGGTTTTTTGCCCTGGATCTCTGGCATTCTGGAGTACTTCTGTTCTCGCTTTTGGCTGAGTGTAAAGCGTGTACAATAAATCATCTCTTCTGTGTTAGCTGAAGAATCAAAAAAAAAATGTCCTAGAAAAACAAGAACAATTCAGCCAGACATGGTGGCACATGACAGTAATTCTAACATCTAAGATGTCAAGGCAGGAAGATCACGAGTTCAAAATCATGGCCACCCTGAACTACATAATGACACATTGTCTGGAAAGAAAAAGTACAATCCAAACCGAAAGCTAGTACAAGAAAGGAAATTACAAAGATCAAAGCAGAAATCAATGAAATTCAGTCAAGAAAACACAAAGAATTGATGATTCAGAGTTGATTCTTCAAAAGAATAAACAAAATAGCCAATCTGAACAAAAAAAGGAGAATGACTCAAATCACTGCAAGTAGAAATAAGAAAAGTGAAATCACTACAGACACTGCCAAAATAAGAAACAGTATTAGCAATTGCTTTGCAACCTGTGCCCCTGTAAATTGGACAATTCAGAAGAAATGGATAGATTTCTAGATACATATGAATTGTCAAAATTGAACCAAGAAGATTTAAAAACCCCGCAGACAAGAAAATTGAAGCAGTAATTAAAAAAAAAAACAACAAGCTAATATAACCCCAAGTCCAGATGATTCACTGCTAAGCTCTAAAAGTTTTAGCAATAATATTTCTCAAGCTTTTTAATGAAATTCAGAAGGAAGAAGTGCTCCCAGACATTCCCCAAAGCTACCATTATTTTGATAGTTTCTGAAACCAGACAAGAATCTAAGGAAAAAAGATAATTACTGTATAGATCATCTTTTTGAGACAAGATCTTGCTCTACAGTTCATGCCGACCTTGAAATCAGTTTGTAGCTTCAAACTTGTAGCAATCTTCCTGCCTCAGCCTCTTGAATGCTACAATTGACAGCTCTGTTCCACTACAAACTGGTAAGACCAAGCTTATAATGAATATAGATTGCAAAACTCCTCAACAAGGTATTGGTAAATGAATGCAGTGAGTTATCAAAATATCATACATAGGGGCTGGGGAGATAACTCAGTAGAATAAGTGCTTGCCTAGCAGGTGCAGGGGCCTGAGTTTAATCCCCAGTTCCACCAAAAAAAAAAGTTAATCAAAATATCATACATAATGATTGAGTAGACTTTATCCCAGGAATGTAAGGATGACTCAACATATACAAATTAATAAGTGGATTACACTACATAAACTAAAGCAATGACAAAAATCACATAATCATCTCAATAGATGCAGAAAAAGCCTTTGACAAGATACAACACCCTTTCATCATAAAATACTGAAAAAATATAGGTTTAGAAGGACCTTATCTTAGGCTAATAAAAGACATTTATGATGAACCTGCTGCTGATATCATATTAAATGGCGGCAAACTGAAAGGTTTTCCTCTAAAATCTTGAACAAGAGAAGGGTGTCCAACTAGTAGCACTCCTTTTCACCATAGTACTCAAAACATTAGCAAGAGTAACTAGGCAAGAAAAAATACCAAAAAGCCAGGGAGATAAATCAGCAGTCTAGGTGCCTTCCCGGCAAGTGCAAGGACCCAGTGTTATGGTTTGTATCTAGTTGTCCCCCAAAGCCTCATGCAGTCATGGTGCAGCTTCTGGAGTTTGTAATTGGTTATTGTGGGTGTGGGTTCTGCACCTGCTTTGGGGCAGGTAATTCTCATTATAGTGTAAAGAGGGGAGAGAGGCTAGCAAGCAGCCAATGCTGCTGCTTCTCCTTTTGCTCTCTGTCATGTGTCACTCTGCCTTGGAGCCACCTGAATATAGAGTGAACCTCCACTAACTGTGAGATAAATAAACTTCCTTTCTTTATTTTAGGTTTTGAGTATTTTGTCCCAGAAACAAGAGAAGAGTCACTGAGACAGAATTTGGTACCTGAGAAGTGGGTTCATTGCTGTGACTACCTGACCATGTGTATTACAAGCTTTCAGGAATGGCTTATGAGAAGAGATAGGAAAGGGTTGGAGATGTTGCCTATAAGAGAAAAGATGGAACAGCTTTGGCTGTTCTGAATGGGAGATTCTGATCAGAGCTCAGAAGACAAGACATCTGATAGAAATCCTGCGTTTAAAGACCAGGTTTGGGAGGTTTCTTCTGGGAAAAAGGATTACATTGGTTGTTGGACTCCACATGATGTTGTATTATGGCTTGGCAGAAAGTTTTCTGCATTTTGATCATGTCCAGAGACTTTGCCTGAGACTGAGATGAAGCACAGCAGACTCACCTGGCAGAAGAAATTTCAATATAGATGAATGTTGAGGCAATGGCATGGCTATTGTTGGGGGCTTTTAGTTAGATTTATGTTGAGAATCAAAAGCAAAGAACCTAAAAGGATGATTTAAAATGTGAGTTTGGCCAGAAAGAAAGCTCCAATATGTCAGGGGACTGCAAAGATAGGGCTGAGATCTCCACTGCTCAGGAGGAACAGGAGAATAGAAAAGATGTCATGAGGGCATCACAGGAGGTAGCAAGTCTCCACCCTTTGCCACTTCAGAACTGCAAGGGTGAGTGACTTTGTTTTGATGAAAATGCCACAGAATGACCTGTTCCAGAATGGAGGCAATGGCCATACCAGGTTCCAAAATGGCAGTGGGAAAGAGAATTTGTTCCTCGGAATCAGGTTCAGAGTGTTCAGCATTCCAGGCATTTGACCCCTATATCCAAGAGACAAAAAAACCTGGCTACTGCTCCAGCTGGCAACAGACCTTGGCATCATCCACATGGCATTGGTTTTAGGTGCTTGCACAATGCAGGAGTTCTGATGTTAAGAAAGTTTCCACCTAGAGTTCAGAAGGCCTGGGAGGGCAGGTAACGTGCCTGTGGGAGGCACTGTGAGTGAGAAGCCTATTCAGTACAAACCCCAGAAGTTTGGAAAAGCCAGGAATATGAATCATCTTTAAAAAGCTGCAAGAAGGGAGTGAAGCAAGCCTGAGAGAGAAGCCATGGTAGCTAATACAACCCCAAACGTGCCATAGAAGTGGAGCCACATGGAGCTAACAATTGGCCACAAATTGCTTCAGATGTGCCACATGGAACTGCAGGACTTAATGTTGGCCCTTCTGGATTTTAGACTTACTGTGGTCCCAGTACTTGGTATCTCGCTGCGTGCACTTTTTGGAATAGTAATGTTTATCTTGTGCTATTGAATTTTGGAAGAGTTTAACATTTCATTTGTATAGCTAAGAGTTTGCCTTAGATCTTGGAGATTTGGAACTTGGACTTTTCAGTAATGCTGAAACTGTTAGGACTTTGGCAACTCTTATAGATGTACTAAAATGTCTTTTGCATAAAAGGATGTGCTTGAGTCTTTGGGAGGCCAGGGGCAGAAGATTACAGTTTGTGTCTAGTTGTTCCCCCAAAGCCTCATGCAGTCATGGGGTGGATTCTGGAGTTTGTGATTAATTATAGTGGGTGTGGGTTCTGCACCTGCTCTGGGGCAGGTAATTTGCATTATAATGTAAGAGGGGAGAAAGGCTAGCTAGCTGCCTGAGCTGCTGCTTCTAGCTTTGCTCTTGATCTTTGCTGCTGCCATGAACAGCTGTTCTGTGCCATGTGCCACTCTGCCTTGGAGCCAGTCAAGTATAGACTAAAACCTCCACTAACTATGAGCTAAATAAACTTTCCTTCCTTCATTTTGGGTATCAAGTATTTTGTCCCAGAAACAAGAGAGGAGTTACTGAGACACCTGGGTTGGATACCCAGTATCTCATGCTATGCCAGCCCCTGCGCCAAGCTGGCCACTGAGGCCAGGTGTGGTGTTGCACACCTGTAATCCCAGCACTGAGGAAGCTGAGACCGAAGGATCATTATGAGTCCAAGCTGCATAGCGAGACCCTGTACCACATAAATAAATAAATAAATAAATAAATAAATAGAAGGACAATAAATGGATTTGTATATGAAAGGAAGAAGTCAAAGTATCATTATTTGCAAATGATATGATCCTCTACATAGAAGACATAAAAAGTCCACCAGAAGACTCTTAGAATTAATAATCAAATTCAACAGTGACACAAAATCAGGATGCAATATCAACACAAAATGTTCAGCAATATTCTTGTACAAGAAATAATGAACCCACTGAGAAAGAAATTAGGAAAAAATTTCTAATCATACTAGTATCAAGAGAAATATTTAAGTTAACCTAAGGAAGTTAAAGACCCCTGTAATGAAACTAATAGCATTCCAGAGAAGGAAATCAAAGAAAACATTAGAAAATGGAAAGATGTCCTCTGTTTCTGGATTGACAAAATCAACATAGTTCAAGTGGTCATACTTCCAAAATTAATGTAAAGATTTAATGCAATCTCTATCAAAATTCATATGCCATCATTCTTAATAGTCCTAGAGAAAATTATCCTAAAATTCATATGAAGCCATATGAATTCATATGGAGACTGAAATAACAAAGGCAAATCTGGGAATAAGAGCAAAGTGAGAGGCATCACAGTTCCAGGCCAGAGTTATTACAAAAGTATAGAGATAAAAACAGCACAGTATGGGCATTAAAACACATATAAAGATCAGTGGAACAGAATGGAGGATATAGAAAGTGTCAAATGCATTCAGCTATTTGATCTTTGACAAATAGGCCAAAAACACACACTGGAGAAAAGGTAGCCTCTTCAATAAATAGTGTTGGGAAAATTGATCACCTCCATGCTAACGATTTAATGTAGACCTATATCTCTTATCATGTAGTAATCTAAAGTCAAAATGGATCAAAGAACTATATGTTAAAATACTTAATCTACTGGAAGATAAAAGAGATAAAATATATAAAGACAGAAGTATATGCTAGGACTTCCTGAACATAATCCTGATTGTATAGATGTCTCAGTTACTATTCTCTCATTTCTGAGACAAAATAACCAACACACAAAATTAGGAAAGGAAAGGTTTATTTAGCTCACTGTTAGTGGCGCTTCAGTCCATACTCAGTTGACTCTAAGGTAGAGTGGCACATGGCAGGGGACAGTGCTCAGGACAGCAGAGGACAGGAAAAAGCAAAGGAGGGGCAGCTGCTCCCGCCACTAGCAAGCCTTTCTCCCTTCTTTCCATTGTATGCAGATTACCCACTCCAGAGGAGGTGTAACACTCACATTATGAATCACAAATTCTAGAAGTCACCCCAGTGACTGCATGAGGCTTTGGGAAGACTATTAGACGCAAATCATAGCAACAGGATATAGCATCAAGAATCAGTTAATAGAATATATCAAATTTAAAAGCTTCTGGGGCCGGTGAGATGGCTCAGTGGTCTAAAACGCCTGCTTAGGCAACTGCAGGGACCGCAGTTCAATCTCTGGCACCACATGCTTGTGCCAGCCGCACCCCCAGGGCAGGCTGAGCTGTCCATAATTGAAAAAAAACTTTTTTAAAAGCTTTTAAACAGCACAAGAAACAATGAACAGAATGAATATGCAACCTATAGAGAGGGAAAAACTTTGCAACCTATTCTTCAGATGGAGGACTAATATCAAGAATATACACAGAATTCAAGCTATTTGCCATCCAAAATAAAAGACCCAAAAAAAGTGGGCAACTGAAATTAATAGATACTTTATAAGGAACGAAGTACAGGGGCTGGGGAGATAGCTCCATGGCACAAATGCCTGCCTGGCAAGTGCAAGGTTGTGAGTTTGAACCTTGGTCCCGCAAAAAGAAAAAAAAAGGAAGGAAGTACAAATGGCCAATAAATATATGAAGATACGTTGCACATCACTGATATTATAAAAAAGCAAATTAAAACATGATTCCATTTTACCACAGAAAGAATGGCTATCACCCAAAAATAAATATTGGCCAGGCTGTGAGGAAAAAGGAATCTTTGTACATTGTTGGTCAGAATATAAACTAGTACAAGTACTATGGAAATCAGTATAGCAATTCCTCAAAAAACTAAATCTAGAAATTCCACTTGACCTGCCTTTTCCTCTTCTAGCTATATTCTGAAATAAAGACATCATGTTACAGTGATACATGTATACTCATTTATAGCAGCACAACTTGTAGTTGTTATATCTTGGAAGGAGTCTATATATCGATCACCAGATCAATGGTTAAAAAAGTGATATTTACATACAATGGAGTACTCTGTCATAAAGATAAATTTGAGTGATTTGTAGGAAAATGGATGCACCTTAAGACCATAATGTTCAAAGAAATAAATCAAACACATAGCCTAAATACCACATAGTTTCTCTTATCTCAGAAACCCAAATTACAGATAAAGAATAAACTAAATGATAATATAAGGCAGGAGGATAAATCTTTCTCAAATGTGTAGTAAACAAGAGGTGGAGGATGGAGAAGGGATGGAAAGGGAATGAAAAAACTTCACATGCATTATGTGTGTATGTTATGGTTTGTGTCTAGTTGTCCCCACCAATGCCTTATACAGTCATATGGCAAGGGCTTCTAAAGTTTAAGATTAACTCATTATCCACTGAGATTATGGGTGATCCACTGGTATTATAGGTCTTAGTACTGCTGGGATTATGGGTGTGAATGCTGTGCCCAACTTGGGGCAGAAAGCCTGAATGTAATATAAGAGAGACAGAAAGACAGACTGTCTCTGTTGTTGCCATTATTGCTGTTCCACCACCATGAACTGCTGTTCTCTGCCGTGTGCCAGCCTGCCTTGGAACTGGCCAAGTACAGACTGAAACCTCCAGTAACTGTGAGCTAAATCAACCTTTCCTTTCTTCATTTTGAGTGTTGGGTATTTGTCCCAACAATGACAGAAGAGTAAGTAAGACAATGTATAAACATTGTATGTCTCCCTAATATAAGAATCTAGAAGAGCAAATAAAATCTGAAACATATAGTTTATACCATGAAAGGGAAAGAAACTGCTCCAAGAGAAGGAACAAGTGGGATGAGGGAAAGGAAAAAAGGCAAGAAGGAAAGGAGAAAGAAATACATATGTATATACACAGATATCTTGGATAATTGTACTGCTGATTTCTACTAGTCATTTGAAAGGAGTGGTTAATGCTTCAATTTTTTTCTCTCTCCTCTTTAATTCTCTTTTTTTAAAACTTTTTAGACCAATTTTGCATGTTTATATCTGGTAATCTGAACAACTAATTTGAAAATAATAATATTAAAACTAGTGTTGAATTCCTATTATTTTTCTAGTGAAATTCTGTATCCTTGCTAATGTTTCTTTTTTACTGTTTTATATTCTCTTTTTTTAAAAAATGCATTACATATCAATTCCACACAAGGAATGTAAACACCATGTATTGCAATCATGTACTAATTTAAAAAATCAAGAAAGAACCAGGCATGGTGGCACACATCTGTAATCCCAGCACTTGGGAGGCTGAGGCAGAAGGATTATCCTGGAATACAAAGTGATCTTAAGGCCAGCCTGAACTGCATAGTGAGACCCTGCCTCAAAAAGAAAAAAAAAATCAAGAAGGTCCAAAGTGATGACTCTATGAATCAAACTCTTGGTATATTCGGCTCCATGTTCGTAATACATTGCTGATATAAATAGGAAAGTGGTCAGTCACCCATAAAGCATGATTTGTTTTCATTAAACAATGCTATGCAATTCTGATGAAAACCCCTTTTGTAATTCAGACTTGAGGGAGTTTTGTTTCTGATGATGATGTTCAGAAACTGGTCCAGATGCTTCTCCAGCTGCCTGGTAATTCCACAGGAATAAAATCAGTGAATCAGCTCAAGTTCTAAATTTTGAAAAAGACAATGCAGTTCTTTCGTTTTCATAAAGCATCTACATTTCAATTACAATGCAGAACCAGCCAGGCACTTTGAGACCCGGTTTATATAATTCGTGTCAAGGGTCTAAAGCAGAAGATAAAGGGGACTAGAAATTGATGGATCTGAGAGAACTGATTATTTTATCTATTTTAGCATCTTTTGAACCCATTATATAATTAATAATAATTAATATTAAATAGCATATCTTGTTTAAGGCTACCTATATTACTAGGGCTTAATTAGATTAAAAAAAGATATTCAACCATAAGTTTTCCGTGTGGATCTATGCTTCATTTGTTTAGGAGACAAACAATAAAACTTGTGCTCCTTACTGTAAAGATTTCATGCCACCACACTTCTTTGTAGCCTATTTGCTCATGACCTCTGCCATAGCTGTTGTGCCAAACATCCAGTTCATCACCCAGAAGGCTGATCTCAATAATTTAAGCAAATTTTTCAGGTATGAGGCACCTACGGTAGCAGTGGCTTAAGTCCTTCAAGGAATTCACTCACTTTATGTGGAGACCCCAGCTCAGTAAGGAATGGTTGCTTGCAAGGAATGGATTTCCACTCAAACCAGCTTCAGCATGAGAGGATGGAGGTTATTGAAAAGATGCAGGGGTCTCTTATGAAACTGAATTTGGAAGGACAGCTGGGCTTTATAAAAGATTTGCTGTTGAACTTAGGTCAGGAACTGAAAATATTTTCTTATCTTCTACACTGCATTATGTCTCCTCTTTTTTCTCCAAAGATTGGCTTTTGACTTTCTTGGTTTTAGCATTTCCTTCATAGTTAATTGTAGTTCTTCCCAGGACTTCATCACTCACTGACCAAAATCTCTAATATAATCTAACCAAAGAATGCATCCTAATTCCAAATTCCCAGGAGAAAGAATGGAGTAATGTATCATAGGTCAGATGTTTACCTGTCATCTAATCAGTAGGGCAAAGAAGCAGCAGTATACAGACCCTGGGTTGCTTTCCCTACTTTAGCAACTAAGGTGATAAGGCAATGGCAAAAGAACACACTGCACATTTTTGCCATTATTAGTAATTAGTGTAGTTAATTAGTTCAATCAAGCTATCCTACAATAGTACATATTTAAAACAACAGATAGCCAGGAAGGGTGGCACATGCCTATAATCCCAGCACTTGGAAGGTTAAGGCAGGAGGATCACTGCAAGTTCGAGACTAGTATGGGCTACAAGTGAGCTCAAGGCCAGCCTGAACTACACAGTGAGATCTTGTCTCAAAAAGACCAAAAAAAATGAAAGTTGTAAACAACATGTATATGACATATGAATATTTAATATCAGGGCTGCAAGACAGCTCAGTGATCTAAAGTGTCTGCTTAGGCAAGCTTAGGTAGCCACAGGGGTCCACAGTTTGATCCCCAGCACCGAATGCTGGGCTGAGCTGGCCATAAATAAATAAATGAGAAAGTAAAAAGAAACCCAAGATATCAAATTATAGACAAGCTAGCACTTAAACTTTGATTCTACATTTTACCCATTTTTTCCATTTCAAATCCATCCTTTTTTCTACTAATAACCTTAAATACTTGATTTTTAATTTCTTCATCTGCCAATATTAAAGTGTTGACTACCTATTTGTGAGCATTTGTCCACTTGTACAACTGACATTCTTTCCAATGTAGAATTTCCTAAACATTCTATTTTCATGCTTCAAGTAATTTCACAACTCATGCCTGAAAATATTTCCATATCTCCCCTTTCCCTCAAGTGAGTTACTCAGTAACCAAAAAAAAGTATCAGGAAAACCAACATAAACATTTTTGCTAAAACTTTCAAGCAAAGGAAACAAATGTAAATGTCATCTTCCTGTGAAGATATATAAAAGAAAAATTAAAGTGATATTCCTGTTAATGAGCACACTTTAATTTTCTCTCATTGCTAACACGAAATACCCAGCCCCCACAGTTAAAGGAGGAAAGGTCTACTTAGCTCACAATTTGCAGAAGTGTCAGTCCATACTGGTCTGGCTCCAAGGCAGAGTGGCATGCCGCATGGCACCACAGAGCAAAAAGAGCCCATGGCAGGTAGAAAGTAGCAAAGCAAGCATGAGACAAGTCTCTTTCTGTCCTTATATTGTACCCAGGCTATTGGGATTGGACCGGCACCAAACTAATCAGTGGACTAATTTAGTCATCACCTACTCTTAATCCTAGCACCCTTAATACTAGTATCACACCATGAATTAATCGTACACTCTACATTCAGCCAACTCTGAAAAAGCCCCACCTACATCGACATGAGGCTTGGGGAGATATCTACACACAAGACATAACATAGGCATATTGTTGTCCATTCCAAAAGATTTCAGAAAAGAAGAAATGGTGATCCAACTAATGACTAACTCCAGCTGTGATTATCCCATGACCTGGTAGCTTATAAGCACATGCCACAATACCCAGCTAATGGCTCTTAATTTAACATAATGTTTAATTTTTAAAACTTTGCACTTTCCCTCTATATCTAGAGTTTCTAGACATAAAAGATAAAAAAATGCTCATGCACAATAGGTTTTTAAAAGCATTGAATAGGAATTTAGAATTGTAGCATCTAAAGATAAAGATGATTTCCAAATGGCATCTGTGCAGAAAATGCTGACTGCAGGTACCATCCATGAATAACCACATCCCTTTTTTTCCTTCTTATGTTTTCCAAATGAGTCATAAAGGACTCTTGGCATTCGACTAGTGTGTCATGAAATAGGAACAATAAAGTACAGAAAATGGACATTACTGCCTCTTTTTGATGACTGCAGATTTTATTACCTGATGTGAATCCAAGATAGCCCATCTAAAATAGGAGTAAGTTGTACTCCATGCCAGCCTTTGCCAGGCTCTGGCTATTCTTTTGCTCTTTGAATGGTTCCTGTCTTGAGGGGGAGGAAAAGCAGCACCTTATCTGTAAGTGAGAGTTATCTAAGGGCTTTTCTTTTCTTTTTCTTTTTTTTTTTTTTTTTAAATTTTATTATTTTTATTCTTGTTTCAGAACCTTTGTTTGTTTATTCACTCGTTTTTACGGCCAGCTCAGCCCGCCCCCCAGAGGGCAGGGCTGGCGCAGCATGTGGTGCCGGGGATTGAACCGAGGTCCCTGAAGCCGCCCAAGCTTTCCCAAGCAGGCGCTTTAGACCAGTGAGCCATCCCGCCCGGCCCCTCTTTTCTTTTTAAAATAAGGTGTGGGTTCCACCAATTCAATTCATATGTCTGGAACTACACTAGTATTTCAGTGTTTTTAGAAAACTCATCATGGAGTCAGGGGTTTAACTCAGTGCTGCAGAAGCTTGCTGCAAGCATGGGGTCTTCAGTTTGATTCCCAGTAACCCCCTTCCAATAAATAAAAACTAAAGAACTCACCAGGAGGGGCTAGTGATATAGCTCAGTAGTAGAGCACTTGCCTAGCATGCGCAAGACATTGGGTCTGGTTTCTAAGGCCTTATGATTCTGAACCAAGAGATTAAAAATGGCCCTGAAGAAATCAGCAGCAAAACGCAGCCTCTCTAGAACCTGGAATTGAGACACTTATGGAACAAGTTGTGAGGGGAAAAAAGTCTCTAGGAGTTGGGAAGAGCTGACAGAATGACTAGGAATTACAGAGAACCTAGAGAAATGAGGCACAATGCAGAGAAAAGACTGAAGCAGTCTGGAACATTAACTGTAACTTCCAGGGTGGGAAACTCATTGCCACTAAAAATGGTAAGTTCAGAGAGGGCTGGTAGCCCTAGGGAGAAACAGCAGGCCAGGCAGGCATTGGTAGCCCCTAGAAAATCTCACAGTAAACTACAAAAATAGTGTGTAGTTTTACTCCAAAAATGACACCTTACTCATGGCAGACTAAAGTTGGAAAAGAAATCTCTCACAGCACCTGCCCTATTTAAGGGTATGAAATCAGGAACTTTAATTAATTAACTAATTAATTAATTAATTTTTTGAGGAGTGATATTTGGGAAGGGTTCAATTGTTTAAGTCTGAGCTACTGAGCAATTAGAAAACAACTATACTTCAGGATTTCATGGATCACTTGACTCAGTGACTGGGTGTGAGATGGATACAAGAGACAGTCACAGAGAGGGCACAAGTTAGATAGTAACACCCCCTCCCCAGAAAAGTTTAAGCTCAAACTCAAAAGAATGTGGGGATCCTTCCTAATGCGTTGAGAAGCCAGGCCAATCTTGGTGGCTTTCAGAAAAGCCTGGGTCTGGAATTCTGGCATTAACTCCAGCAGACTGCTAGAATCTTACCCAACAGCCTCTCTGCTGTCTGTATCCAATATAGAGTTCATTGGTCTCTGGACAGAGGAGAAAGTAAATTAGCCTGGGCTAAATCAAGTTAGATGAGGATGTTACAAACCCATGAGCTTCAAAGCAGTGACATGGGACACACAAAGGAACAGAAAATCTTAGAGTGACTAGAATGGATACATCCATAGGGAAGATGGCATTGACCGTATTCAACAAGATAGGTAAGACTCAGCATTTACACACCAAAAACATGAACATGGAAAAAATTAAGTATTCGTAGTGATTCACTATCCTTCACCGATATCTGATTGATTCTAATACTGCAGACTTGGAAAGAAAACATTCATTCAAAACAAAGGAAAGTTTTTGTGATTTTTCTTTCTATTCACTGGTTTTTTGGAGTTTGAGTTTTAGTTCCTTTTTATTTTGTTTTTTATTTTCCCTTTTTTCTATCACTTTCAAGTAATTGCATTAATTTTATTCGTTCCTTTTTTCTTTTTTAAACAGGATCTGGCTATACAGTTCAGGCCTCCCCTGAACTCACTATGCAGGCCAGGCAGGCCTTGACCTTGTAGCTATCCTGCCTCAGCCTCCCAGTACTAAGATTACAGGCATGCACCACCATATCTAGCTAACATCCTTTACTCTTTAATAGGATCCATTATCTTACTTTTATTTCTCATCTTTTATTTTTCAAAATTTACTTCTTTGATTTTCCTATTTTCCACTCCTTTTGTCTAAACCAGTGGTTCTCAACCTGTAGGTCGAGACCCTGGCGGGGGTCGAATGACCAAAACACAGGGGTCACCTAAAGCCATCAGAAAATACGTAATGCATATCAGGTATTTACATTCTGAAACATCATGGTAGCAAAATTACAGTTTTGAAGTAGCCACCAAAAGTATTTTTTGGTTTGGGGTCACCGCAACATAAGGAACTATATTGCAGGGTCATGGCATTAGAAAGGTTGAGAACCCCTGGTCTAAACAAATATTGTAGCTATGCTTGGTGGCCCATGCTTGTAATGTGAGCACTTGGGAGGCTAAGGCAGGAAAATAATTGCAAGTTCAAGACCATTCTAGACCACGAAGTGAGCTCAAGGCTAACATGAACTGCATAGTGAGACCCTGTCTCTAAAAATCAAAGCACAAACAAATAAAACCTAAAAGATAAATAAACTAGTATTATTATTAAGATTTAGGTATTTAGTTGACTCTGTGTTATTATTGTTGAATTCTTTTCTATTGTTAATGGCACTAGAGTTGGTATGTTTAGTATGTATATACTTTATGTTAATATTTGGTTTGTCTTTATATCAATAACATAATTTTTCTCTTTTTTTCTTTTTTGAAGACACAGTTTTGCTATGGAGTTCAAGCTGTCCTTGAACTTACTAGGTAGTCTAGACTAGCCTCAGACATGGGGCAATCCTGCTTCAGCCTCCCAAGTGCTGAAAAGCCACGTGCCCAGCAGTTAATATCATAATTACAGATCTCTTTTCTATCATTAAGGCTGCTACAATGGTAGCTTTTATTGGTTCTTGTGGTGTGCCAATATCTAGCTTGTCATTGACACTATTAGGGCTGCTGATTTTATCATTATTGCTAGGGTGGCATAACTGATCTTATTAATTGGTTTTTATTGTATATCAATATCTTTTGTGTCCTGTATCATCAATAATACTACAGTTCTGGAGAGTTGGGTGCTGGGCTAATTACACTGCACACTTCTCTTCCCACATTAACAGAGGTATTTGGGTCATGGGACAGAGGAAAAGGCCTACACTTATCCATAGCACAAACACATCACTAGAAAGAAGACACTAAAAAGATCACTATAGTACCAATGACTTTTCACTGTCAATGACCCTAATCTCTCAGGACACACACACACACACACACACACACAGACACACACATTAAACAAGAAAAAACAAGGCAACAAAATACCTCCAAAAACTCCCTATAAGCCAATCTATGGGGCAGTTAGTAGGGAGCAAATCAAAACCAAACAGGTGAATCATACAAAATGATAAAAGAAGAGACTAAAAACCAGAACAATAAGATGCTTGAAGCCGGGCGTGGTGGCTCACGCCTGTAATCCCAGCACTCGGGAGGCTGAGGCAGGAGGATTGGTGCGAGTTCGAGACCAGCCTGGGCTACAAAAGTGAGCGCAGGACCAGCCTCAACTGCATAGCGAGACCCTGTCTCAAAAAGACAAAAAAAAAAAAAAAAGATGCTTGAAGATCTCCAAGATGACATAACTAAACAGATAATGGACTTAATAAACATAATGATCAGTAGGCTTAAAGATGACACTAATAACTTAGCCACTAAATATGACAGCAAAGAAATCAGGTCCATAAAAAGATATCAAACATAAATCCAGATTAAAAAACTATTAAAAGTTTGGTAGTAGATGCAACAAATGTAAGGACAGAAGAAATGCTAAAATATAGAGCTGATGCAGGTGACCATATACTAGAGATGCTTTAAAAATGAAATAACATAAAAATGGATCCAATAGCAGCTAGATGATGTAAGAAAGACCAATATAAGATTGATGTTTAATGAGTTAGTAAAAAAATCAGAGGACAGAACAAATGACATAAAAATTATATATATAATTACAGGCCAGACGTGGTGGCACACGCCTGTAATCCCAGCACTTGGGAGGCTGAGGCAGGAGGATCAGTGTGAGTTCGAGACCAGTCTGGGCTACAAAAGTGAGCTCAAGGCCAGCCTGAACTGCATAGTGAGACCCTGTCTCAAAAAGACAAAAAAAAAAAAAAAAAAAGACTCTCTCAAAAAGACATATATATATATATATAGATAGATAGATAGATAGATAGATAGATAGATAGATAGATAGATTTTTTTTTTAAACAGAAATAGCAGAGAAGCTCCCCAACATGGAGCGAGAACTTAACATACAAATAGGTAAGGCCTACAGAACTCCAAATCACTATACTCAGAAAAGAACTTTTCCATGATATATCATAATCATCCCAGGAGTACAACACAAGGACAGAATTTTTAAATCTGTTAGAGAAAACCAATGAATCACTTCTAAAGGTAAATTGGAATTATAGCCAACTTCTCAGAGCAAACCATATCATACCCTGGAGGAAAGATAGTCTTTCTAATAAATGTTGCTGAGAAAACTGGCTACAAACATGCAGAAGATTGAATTTAAACTCATATTTCTCCCTATGTATCAGACTAAAATTAAAGTGGGTCAAATATTTGAGTATTAAAATAGAACACTTAACCTGCTGGAAGAAAAAATAGATAAAACTTTTGAAGACATATATATATATATATATATATATATATATATATATATATATATATATATATGTCAAGGATTTCCTGAGTACAATTCCAAATGCATAAGAAATAATATAAAGAACCAACAAATGGAATGATATCAAATTAAAAACTCTGCACAGCAAAGGACTTTTGCATCAGTGTTCATTAGAGTGATTGACCTATACTTCTCTTTTTTTTGTTCTGGTCTTTCTCTGGTTTTGATGGGTAATACCTCCAAGAATGAGTTGGGGAAAATTGCTTCCCATTCAATTTCATTAAAGAGTTTGAGGAATATTAGCATTAAATCTTCTGTAATTATCTCGTAGAATTTAGCTGTTAATCCATCAGGGCCTGTGCTTTTCTTTGTTGGTAATTTTTAAATTATGACTTCTATTTCACTGACTGATATTGGGTTATTTTTATATATTTTATATATTTTTGATCTATCTTCATTCATATATTTGTAGGAATCTGTCCATTTATTGTTTTCCATCCTATGTACTTTACTACAAAGGCAACAATACCCAAAGTATCAACTATTGTAATTGTCTTACTAATCAGTTTTCAAGCTCTGTCTCATTGTTTGTTTAATATTTTTTCTCTTTAAAATAAAAAAAAAAAATCAACCAATGACAAATGCCAGTAGCTGTGGGGAAAAGAAAGGTATTCTTCCATTGCTGGTGGGAATGTAGACTGAATCAACCACTGTGGAAACCAGTGTGGAGATTTCTTAAAAATCTACAACTAGAGGTCCCATTTGACCAGCTATTCCCCTGCTTGGTTGCTTCCCAGGAGAATTAAAAACATAATGCCACAGCAATATATGTACAGCCATGTTTATACAGCAAACTGTCACAGATAAATCTTAGAAACAACCCAAATGCCACCAACTGAGTAATGGATAAAAAAGGTGTGGGTTTCATTTTTTATTGTTATTTATAATGGAGTACTACTCAACCATAAAAAGATAAACTTGGGGTTGGCAGATAGCTCAGAGATCTAAGTTCCTGCCTGGCAAGTGCAAGGATACAGGTTTGATCCTCAGTATCACATGCCATGCCGGCCCCAGAACCCCAGGCACACTGGGCTTGCCACCAAAACTAGACGTGATGCCACATGCCTATAATCCCAGAGCTAGGGAGGCTGAGACAGGAGGATCACTCTAAGTCCAAGCTGCATAGCAAGGTCCATACCAAATAAAAGTTTTAAAAAGATAAACTTGAGCCATTTATAGAAAAATGGGTACAACATAAGACCATACTCACAAGTGAAATAAATCAGACTCAAATGTGTACACACTGTATTGTCTCCCTGGTATGAGAAACTGAAAGTATAAAAGGACTAAAATATATATTAGATATTGTGAAATGAGAAGAAATTGTTCAGAAAGAAAGTGGAAATAAGGTGCAATAAAAGGACAAGGAAGGAAGGGAAAAATGAAAAAAAAGATGTCTATATTGCCAGTTTCTGTTAGTGCATTTAAAAGATAGTTTTGTGCTAATAGCATTTCGAGAATTTTTCATGCCCATATCTTGTAGTATGATCAACTACTTTGAAGACAATAACGTATACACAATGTATTAGCTTTTATTATTCTTTATTATTTTGTTTTGAAATAGTTTTATTTTTTCCATGAAATAAAAACAATAAAAGTAGCCAAAGGACACTAAAAGAATTGTAGTTTACTGTCACAGAATGACTCAAATGTTTAATATGAAACCTCTCTTCCTCTTTGCAGTTAGGCACAGAAAGTTCCATTACTGGTGTAGACACTATTTGAACTAAAATTTGGTCTACATACTTCAAGGTTATTTATGTATTTATGTATTTATTTATGTATTTATGTATTTATTTATGTATTTATGTATTTATTTATTTATTTATTTATTTATTTATTTATTTATTGCAGAACCAGGGATTGAACTTGGGCCCTTGGGCTTGTCGGGAGAGCACTTATTCTACTGAACTATCTCCCCAGCCCATACTTAAAGGTTTTAGAAGGCCCTTTGGGGACTGAGCAGTGGGAGAAGGGATGGGATGCTAGGTCGTGCGCTCTACACCCAATGTTGAAAAATAAACTCATTATTCTGAAGGATCACCGCATTAGTCAATTTTCCCATAACATGGGCACAATACCCAACACCTACAAGTTAAAGAATGGAAGAGTTAATTTGGCTTACAGTTTTGGGGGATTCAGTCCACACTTAGCTGGCTTCAATGTTGAGACATAATGGAGGAAGTGCATGG
This sequence comes from Myocastor coypus, assembly GCA_004027025.1. NCBI lineage: Eukaryota > Metazoa > Chordata > Mammalia > Rodentia > Myocastoridae > Myocastor > Myocastor coypus. The sequence goes on from PVJA010016622.1 coordinate 39,737, forward strand.
TCTAGAAAAACTTCTTAGTTCATGGTGGCTAGGAAGAAGAGAAGCAGAACAATTCCAGAGAGAACCAGGCCAGGAATCAGACATAGTACTTGAAATCATCTGTACACCCCAGAACTGTGCTGTATTAACCCTCTCAGTGGCTCTCAAGCCAATCAAGATAACACAATTACGCTCAACCATTGCAATCTCAAACAATACATCACATCCCACTGGACCTATGATTTTTGGAATTTTGTATTGGATATTTCCTAGTGTGCTTCCCACATACTCTTCCTGTGTGGTTATCTAGATTCACCTCGGAGACAAGACTTTATTCTTAATAACTGCTGTCCCTCAAATTTTTCCTCTTGATAGAGGAGACATGTAACTTCCAACCTGTTAGATGTCAGATGTGCTGAATTTGTGTCCCCGGAATCAAAGAATGAATTCCCAGACAATTAAAATTAAAAATAGAAAAGGTTTATTGAGAAATAAATCCTGAGAGACAGGAGAGGTCTCAAGTGGGTCGACACTAATGCCTTTTCTTAGGGTTAATTTATAGATCAAAGTCACAGTAGGGTTACAGTGTAGGGCAAACTGCAATCTCCCTGTAAGATTATAAGTGTAGCTACTTAGCTAATATTGACCTAATAGTGTAACAAGATCCCTCTAGCTCTCAGGTTGTTTTGGGGCAACAAAGATCAACAAAACAAGTGGCAAACAGTGGAGAGTGGCCCCAAAAGTCTGTTAGAAAGATTTAAAAAGTGCACCCTGCTTGTTGGCAAGGGTAAAAACCATAGATGTTTAACTTCACTGACCTTTTTTTCTAAATGTATTTAGTACAGGGTGTACAGGGTCTCACTACACAGATCAGACTCATAGTGATCCTCTTGTTTTTCAGTCTCCCAGGCCCTGGAATTATAGGCCCGTGCCACCACACCCGGTCTCAACTGCCATCTCAGTGCTCCCAGGGATGGGGATGGCACAGCATGATGAGGATGAACCCTGATCCTTGCAACTGCCTAAGCACCTGCTTTAGTCTATAGTTTCAGGGGCCACCATACATGATGAAAAGCAGAGATATTCCTCATTGCAGGTAGGCCTGTGATATCTAGAAAGCAGGGTATTTTGTTTGAATTTTACTTTTTCCAGGATCTTTCCCATTTGGTTAAGGACTTGTTCTTTGTCCCTTGCATTTCCTTACATCCTGATGGTCAGTTGGCTTAAGTTAATTATTTGGGGCCTTTGGCATGTTAACTGACTTAGGTCTGAGTTTCATTATACCTCAAGTTAACTATTCAGGACCAATGCCCTATCTGCCTAACTTCCTTTATCTTCTGTCTTCAATAGGGAAACAGGTCACAGCATGAGTACATGGAGAGCAGAATTCAAAATAGAGATGCAATGGCCAGGCCTACGTGCCTCTCTCAGGGATGCACAGTAACTTATAATTACCACCACCTAGGGATGGCCCGTTCAGGCTCCCTTCTGTCTCTCTCTTGGACAGAAGCTTTCTTTCCCCCAATAAATATTCTGCTATCTATCTATCTATCTATCTATCTATCTATCTATCTATCTATCTATCTATCTCAGTATCCCAGGTGGGTAGCCAGAGCATTCCTTCCCCATTGAGTCAATGTTGGCTTAGTGGATATACTTGTAACCTTATTGATTAATTATAGTTTGATCACACTGTACCCACCTCATGATTTTGTACTCACCTAATGATTTTGCTATATTAAACACTCTTAGAGCAATGACCTTGGTGCAATCCACTGTCAGGACACCTCAGGTCTCCTATGGTCTATCTCCCAATAAACCTTTCCTACTCTTAACCCTCATTGGTCCTTAGAATTTATTCTTCAACTTTGGGGGACATGGATTTGCCATATCTCACATCTAGCAAGTTGAGAGTTACATTTCTATATCATTTGGATCAGACAAAGGTCTTCTATTTAGAATCTACAAAGAACTAAAAACCATTAGGATCCCAAAATTCAAAGACCCAATCCAGAAATGAGTATCTGAGATGAAAACACACTTCTCAGAGAAAGAAATTCAGCAAGCCTATATCATTAGGAGATTGCATTGAGATAATTGAAAGGAGGTAACAGTTTGCTTTTGTTTCCTGGTACCCCTAAATATTTTGACTGGATTTTTTTTTTTTATTGTGACTCATCTAGGTAATCAAAAATTGTCATCTTTTTTTTTCCCCTTTCTTTCTTTATGTTATGGCCAGCTCAGCCTGCCCTGCAGGTGGGGCTGGTGTAGCATGTGGTGCCAGAGATCACACCGCAGTCCCTGTGGTTGTCTAAGCAGGCTCTTTAGACTGCTGAGCTATCTCACTGGCTTCAAAATTGTCATCTTTTGTGAATTGCATATGCTTTGATTTTTTGTTAAAATGATGATAGATTTAAGTTGAGGACATGGGAAAATTATATTTCTTTGATGACACATTTTACTTTTGGGGTGGGCTTGTATTCCTGCACTATAGGCTCTATTTAGATTTACTAGTTGCTGAATTTACTTGTATTCCTTGCTTGTTTGTTTGGTGGTTACAAGATGGTTTGTTTGCTCATTTTAGACAGCAGTACTAGAGAAAGGTAATGTTGGAGCTCTCCCTAGTGGACTGTCTTTCATGGAAATTCCCCAGTGCGGGGATTGCAACATGAGCCTCCTCCACTAGCCAAGGTAAATTTTAGATAGAGTTTAGCCTATAGATGCAACAGAATACTTCATAAATGATTATGGGATTCCTTTAGCCAAATAAATGCCTAGCATGGTGTCTTAGTTACTTTTTACTTGTTGCTGGAACAAATACCTGACACTCAAAATGAAGGAAGGAGAGGTTTATTTAGCTCACAGTTTGTGGAGGTTTCAGTCTATATTTGGCTGGCCCAAGGCTGAGTGGAACAGAGCAGAGAGCATCCAGTTCATGGCTGCGAAACAGCAACCATATAGCGACAGAGGCAGTGGAACAACCAGGGGAGCAGAGAGCAACAGCAAATCAGGGCAGCAGAGCAACAGCGTCAGTCAGTCTGTCTCTCTTTATATTACATTCATGCTCTCTGCCTCATCCTATTCACCTTAGGCCACACCCATAACCCCAACTGTACTCAGACCAATAACACCATCAGTACTAAAACACATGATCCCAGCGGATCATGAGTCAAGTCTCAAAACTAGAAGTCCCTGCCTCATGATTGCATGAGGCTTTGGGAGGACAACTAGACATAAACCATAATACATGGCTTCCATCATCAAATCTGGAAGGACAGCATCCCATGCTCATGGAATGGAGGGGCATGTTAAGCCTGTTCCACTTCAGTTGCCTTTCTTGTCTGATCCTCTGCGGATGAGGAGGCAGTCTTAGCTCTTCAGATTCCCTGCTCTCACCTTGCCAGGCTCAAGGTGCCAACTTGGGCAGACCGTCTCACTAAGCCTCCACAGAATGTGAGAAAAAGATCTTTTACTGATCTCTTTTCTGATCATTTCCTATCATTTTGTACTTTCCTATTTTGTAGGCATTTTTTTTTTTTTTTTTTTTTTT
>PVJA010016623.1:0-43189 GCA_004027025.1 Myocastor coypus
AAAAAAAAAAAAAAAAAAAAAAAAAAAAAAAAAAAAAAAAAAAAAAAAAAAAAAAAAAGAGAAAAAGTCACACATACTTACTGTATTTAAACAGAAATTAAAACAAAGTTATAGGAACAATGAAAGGAGTCAACAGAGAATAGCTTATTAGTTTGATAAATATTACATATACTAAATGCTTGCTTTTGTTTATATGCTAAAATGATAAAGCCTTGAACCAAGACAAAAAAGGGCCTAACTCTTGCTGGGGATGAGGTACATTACCGAATATATCATTACAGAAATAAAACCTGGGCATTTTTCAGACAAGGGCACTATATTACAGAAAGTTACTGAGTCTTTTCTTAAAAGAAAATCTTAATTAAATACCTCTTATAATAACCTGACATTTTCAGTTGGCTAAAAGGGAAGGGGGAGTGGAGTTGTCTCTTTCAGAGAAAGGAGGAACTATATCTAGCTACAGTGCAGTCATGTCCTGTGGAAGGGCTCAAGATTTTACAAAAAATTCTCTTTAATATTCTACTTCTCAAAAGTAAGCAATATACATGGGTCCTGGCGGGATGGCTCAGTAGTCTAAAGCGACTGCTTGGGGAAGCTTGGGAGGCTACAGGGACCACGGCTCGATCCCTGGCACCACATGGTGCGCCAGCCCTGCCCTTGGGGCGGGCTGAGCCGGCCATAAAAATGAGTGAATAAACAAACAAAGGTTCTGAAACAAGAATAAAAATAATAAATAAAATAAAAAATTCTTTTAAAAAAAGTAAGCAATATACAATACTACTAAAGTAATTCACTCATTTTCATAGTTATAAAAATATGCTTTCTTTTTCCAGTAAGCAACCTAATCTGGTCGAGCTTCTACTGCATCTTCCTATTATATGAATAAAGTAGAAATGAGGTGTGGCACATACACATGAAAATGTATTTATCATCTTTCATATAACTAAATTCTTTCTGCATGACATGTATTTTTCTCTCTTTGCAGCAAAGCACAATTTCCCACGCCAAATTCCTCAACAAGCCCCTTAAAATTATTTATTCTCCAATGACAAGAACAAATGAATCTGTTAATGATTTTCAGATTTAAAACAATAATTCTCATATAAAACAAAATTTTCCTTGTGATTTGCCAAACCATTTCTCTCTAGACAAATTGTATCTTTGTTCTAAGAACTTTTCACTATATTGCTCAAGATGACTAATTTTTACTTTGGATGCAAACCAACAGAAGAGACAGTTTTTCAAGAGAGTAGTAGAGCGCCAAGACTGCATTTTCTACTGCTTATAATTTAATCCATATTGAGTTACAGATGCATTTTGCAGTATAAGGAATTTAATTGCCATTTAATTGCTACTTTCTTTTTTTAGGTTTCACAAAGAATTTTTTTCTTTAATGTATTTGGGTATAGTCTCACTATGCAGCTCAGACTTGTAGTGATCGGTCCTGTTTTCAACTTCCCCAGAGCTGAGATTACAGGTATGTACCACCACACCTGGTCTCCAGAGACTCAAACCTGGGACCCTGTGCTTGTCTAAGCAGGTGCTTAGTCCACTGAACTATCTCCCTGGTCCTAGAAAGGCTGCTTTTGATAATTACTTCTAGCAGAAAAGTTTGGATCATCTCTATCATGTTAAGAAACAGATCATTAGCTGCTTTTTCAATCTGAATCACAGATTACTTTGGTTAATTAACTTCTTTCCTTAAAACTTCTGGTAAATAAAACAGATAAATGCAAATTCTGTATATCCAAAGAATAAGTAAATGAGACTACCATTTTAACAAAGAGCATTAACTTTAGAATATGTTCAGGCCACCATCTGTGCTATCAAAGGTACAGTATCTTTTCTTTTTCCCCCCTTTTGAAACAGGGTTTAAGCTTCCTTCAAACTCACTTTTGAAGCCCAAGCTGGCTTCAAAGTTGCAGTGATTCTCCTGCCTCAGCCTCCTGAGTGCGTGTGCTGTCACACTTGGCCTTGTGTAGCCATCTTATTTTTAGTAATTAAACTAGGTCTGTTTTCATATGAATGGGAAAAGATTCTAAAAAATCAAGGTTAAGTTAAACTTTAAAAATCAAGACCTAATTAAATTTAAATGAGAACAAAATATGACAAGAATAAACATTAACTAATGTTAAAATTTCAATTCTTCAATAACTCAGTATTGAAGACCAGAAATTTTAAAAACAAGACATTTATGATGTAAATCAGGCAGTCAAAAAGCTGCCTATGAAGTCTGCCTCACATTTTTTAAGGAAAGCCAAGTATGCTATGAATGAAATTAATCTGATTTGATACAAACTTTGATACTCAAAGGATGATTTTCATGCTTGAAACAAACTAAATCAAAATAACTTATCTGAGGAATGTTTCATTTCTCAAGTGTACTGATGTTTACACCAAATGGCCCACAATCATCTCAATCTATTCATCTCTCCATGTAACACTACAGAGATGAAGTATAGGAACTCTACTGGTACCTAGAATTATACAGGTGCTAAAGTGTATGTTCTCTATTTTACCATGTGTTAAAGTTTTGGCCATTTTTTCATGTTTTGCTTTCTAATTCTTAGATAGAACTCAGACATGTCTCATCTTTTGCTAAAGAATACAGGAAGTAGAACTTTATCAATCAAAATAAGCCACACTAAAATAAATTTATTATATTAAAACAAATTAAAACTGTAGGAACAACGGGAAGAGCCAGAAAGGGATTTAGTTAGTTGAACCAATAAATACTTATTAAATGCTCACTTTTATAAGCATCAGATAACGCTTGGCCCTTGTTATCTCTCTATATATACATGAATATAATACATGAATTTATATACATGATACACATAAACACGATGTACACAAAGAACTTAAAAATTCATATTAGGTCGCCACTTTGGGAAAATACGAAACAAGTACTCCTAAACAGAAGGATAACTAATGTTTTGTCATTTTCTCATTTTTAATAAAAACAATTTTGGCTATAAAATACTGGAATTTGTATGAAAAAGATAATTTAATGAGGGAAAAAAATCATATGATCGGTACTAAACTGAGCAGGTATAAATGGACCATGCTAAGCTACAACTTCATGGCAGATTTTTCATTAAGTGTTAGGACTCTGAGTCAGGTTTTTTATCTTTCTGGACCTTAACTTTTTCAACTGTGAAATAAATTAATTAAAAGGCATCAATATGGACCCACCCACCCTTAAGAACATGATTCTGATCCTGCACATGCTTTCCCAGACAAACAGAACAAACTTCAAAGACAACAATTCTATAGCTAAGTACACTACAGCAGCGCTTCTTTGAAACTAAGGAATGCCCATTTTCAGTCTACTGTAATGTTTTTCATGCAATAAAAAGCTTTGTGAATTATGAAGTTATTTTTTAAAAAAATCTTCTATTCTCTTTTCCCAAAACTAAATATATTCAAGTATGGGAACAGCAAGATCACAGTGTAAAGCAGAACACATGGCTGTGTGTTGAAGTTCACATCTGTAATACTGGTCACTCAAGACGTAGAGCAGGAGGATCACCAATATAAGGACAGTCTGGTACACACAGACACTGTCTCCAAAAAAAAAAAAAAAAAGTGCAAACATATACTGTGTAGTGGTCATCAACTACTATGCTTAAGGACATTTTGCTTTCAACACTGGGAACCCACCACATGCCCCCCTTTCCCAGTGGAATCTTAGGAAGCCCTGTATTGTTGGATGAGTCTAACTTTTCTCCAGAAACTAAATAGCTGAATGGATATGTGTCCACTGTTTTTGTCTTTACCTTATCTTCTAAACACTGATAAAGATTTCAAAGGTTTGTGGATACTCAAAACTTTTCAACTACTGTTATTATTTTTCTTGAAATTAAGCATAGGCAGTTAGATAAAAGAGCAAAAATGGGAACCATAGATAGTAGAAACAAACAAATGCTTATCGTTTCAATACTCTACAGAAGATCAAATCAACTTCATGTATCATAAAAATATATAAACTCCTTTATGTTTAACTGACAGACAAATTTAAAGGAGAGTTGTGCAAGACTTATTTTGTTCAAAACCTAACAGTCCTATTCACGTTTTGTCAAAAATAATCATTATTGGTTAAATAGTTCTTGGACTCTATAAACACTGGTAAGGTAATTGTAAAGAGACAAATTTACAGAACTGAGCTAAACTAAATTTCCAGTTAAGCAACTGATTTCACCTAGCTAAACAATAATACCAGTATTTATTGAAACTATTCTTCACAGTAAAATATCTTCCATAATGTAAGAACTTGGATCAATGTCTTCAGTGAGTGTGCACTTCAATGTAAATTACTGTTTTATTCTTTAAGAGTGTTACTAAACACCTAATACACATCATTTCACCATATGGCTTACTGTCTGAAAAACGTTAAGGGTACAGGCTAATTCAATATGAAAATACATTTCAGGTAATGAGGATGATAATTTTGTCATTTTTTCCAACTTAGCAATCTTGCAGTAATTTATTTTTGAGACACATAAACTAAAAAATTGCCTTGAATTTCTTATATACTAAATAAGGAAGAGCAACAACTAGGAACAATAAACAGTAATATAACTCACCTAAATAGGGAATGCAAGGTGTCATCTTTAAGCTACTTATATAGTCTCTGAGTCTTTTGTAGTTATCTTCTTTACTCATTACATACTCTAATTTTTCAAAAGTAGTTTTGTCTTTTCGACTTAATAACTAAAAAACAAACAGAAAAGCCTAAGTTATTTGTGAGTTCCACTTTACTGTTGCAAAGTTCTGAAGTTGTATTTACTATAAATTTGGATTTTAATTTTAGTTATACTTTCCTTTATATTTTTCTTAATATACATATAAAAATCAGATACTCAACTTATTTGTAAATGCACATAATTAACTGATAAAATACATTATATTTCTCATCTTTACTATTTTAAATCGAAGCAATTGTTGATAATTTTTATAAAAAATAACTATATACTCATTCAGATCTAATATCTAAGTATTTTATTGACTACTTTCTCAAAGATAAGGCCAGTTTTACATAATCATAAAGAAAGGGTGAATTTTCTAAGTAGCCATTTTTCTTGACAACTTTAAGATGACTAGTCCTAATGAAACTTTTAATTCCCTACATCCTTTAATCTGACAAGGCTTTTTGTCTTTGCCAGCACTTTATTATATACAGCATAAGAGGCAGCTTGAGGAGTAAATGTGTAGTGCATGAGTGCCAGCTGAGGAAAAGGGCAGGAAAAGACATGTAAGCCTCATCAGTCACCAAATATTAACTAAAAGATTCAGAAATTTTCTTAAAATCCTATCAGAGACTGGTAAAAGATTTTTCTTTAAGTGTATGAAGCAACTATTTCTTTATATGTAACAACATTTAACTTTATTTCATGTCATAATAGTGTTATGTTACAGCATGTAAACACTTTCACTATGTAATTCTCAACTAATTTTCTTATGAAGCTGACAAAAAATTTGAGTAAAGATGAGCACACTATGTATTCAAAGGTGACCACAGGATTAGCAGGATATATTAACATTCTCAAGTCATGCACTCATTCATAAATATGTATGTTTTTCCAGCTCTCAAAATGTGGCTCTGGAGATAGAACATTCTGACATATAGTTTCCCTTATAAATAGTTTACTCGAATCTACTTTTTATAATCAAGCAATTTTAAATGTGTCAGTGACATGTCATCTATACATAATTTCTATTACAAAAATGAATATTACCTCTTTAAAATATGGTTTCAACGAATCTTCTGCTTTCATGTTTTAGAAAAAATTCCAGTGTCTAAAACAGTTTTATCATTTTTCCCTATACCCATTTCAAAATAATTCATTAGCATTCTCCAGGTAAAGTGCAAAATTCTGGTTGCTACTAATCAACCATTGTGAACAACAAAGTATTTAGACGAGCAGCACAGTCACAGAATGTTGTAGGAATAACAATAAACCAATCATAATCCACACACTTAAGAACACTAAGAGAAATAAATTTGAAACACTTAACTGATCTTGCTGCATATGAAATACAAGATTATAGTAAAAATCTACTTTTGAAATTTTTATAATAAACCAGTAACCAAATGTATAATTTCAATTATGTGATATGATTAACAGATGAATATAAAGCAACATTTCAATGTAGGTATTTCCCTAGTGATACTCAAAAACCTTGATAAGATCATGAAATACTTTTGTTTTTGAGTTTTGATGTTTGTATTATCTTTCATATCACTTTGTTATATTCTCTCCATTAGAAATGAAAAAAAAAAAAAAAGAAAAGAAAAAAGAAACAAAGGAAAGAAAGAGAAAAAGACAAGAGGTAGTTAACAATGTTACAACTCCCCAGGTCATAGTAGTCTTTGCGGACAATAGTATAAAAATCAAAAGAAAAGGCTCATGTTTCCATGAGAGTATTCCTGGTATTACTGAAAAGGAGATCCACAGATTTCTACACATATGTTTATCCATCTAGCACCACAATACACCTCTTTGTACTGTGTGTGGTGGCCCATGCCTATAATCCCAACCCTTGGGAGGCTGGGGTAGGAGATTCGCCATAAGTTTGAGGCCAGGCTGGGCTACATATTCAGTTCAGGACCAGCTTGAACTATACATACAGCAAGACTCTATCTCAAACAAACAAACAAACAAACAAACACCCCAAACAGACACATAGACACACATGCAAAAACCAGTATGTCTGTTCATGTTAGTCACTGTTAAGAAATGTAAGACTCAACAGAATATCCCTCACACCTTGATTTATATTCCTGTACAATATGTATAAAGATACTTACTTGCATAAGTATTGATCTATAAATTCGGGTACAGATTATGATCCGTTGATCAAGACATCAATAATTATTTGTTACTGGTATGAGTTTGCTAAATTATTTTTAAATTTTATAACAAATAAGTATGCATTATCCTCCTCTGTAAGAACTATACACCAGTATTGTCTACCTCACATTCCTTCTGTATCTTATTCCTTTGATTATCTTTAAGAATCTGAGGCTTTTATCAGTAAATGGATGTAACTAGAAACCATTCTTTTTAAAAAATCTTTTCTTCATGTATTTAGTACCAGATCTCACTATGCAGCCTAGACTTATAGTGATTGTCTTGTCTCAACCTTCTCAGTGCTGGGACTATGGGTGTCCACTACCATATCTGGTTTACAGTGTCTGGCATGGTGCAAGGCTGGCATGACATGCAGTACCAGAGATCTAACCTGCATCCTTGATTTGTATTCCAGGCAGACGCTTATGCCACTGAGTTATCTATCCAGCCCTAAGACCATACTCTTAAGTGAAATAAATCAGACCTGCATGCGTAAACATCATATTGTCTCAAGTAAGAACCTGAATGAGTAAATAAAATCTAAAGGATACAACAGAAACTATGAAAAGGGAATGAACCTATTCATTTTTGTTTTTAATGTAGTTAGTACAGGTCTATAGGGTCTCACTACACAGATCAGACTCATAGTGACTCCTGTTTTCAGCATCCCAAGAGCTGGAATTTACAGGTGTGTGCCACCACATCCAGTCTCAATTGCCTCTCAGCATGCCCTGGGGGCAGGGCTGGCACAGCACACCAGGACTTGAACCCTGGTGTGCTTTACTACGTACGTATGCCTAAGAAGGTGCTTTAGTCCACTGTGCTATCTGGCCAGCCCTGGAATGAACCTATTCAAAAAGAAGGAATTACTGAGATGAGGAAGAGGACAGGAAAGGGAATGGGGAAAAGAAACATGAGATATATCTATGTATGAGAGCAGGATGATCTGGACAATTGTATTGTCTATTTCTGCTGGTCTATCGAAAGCAGTTAAGTGTGAATTATTTTCCCCCTTTTCTCCTTAATTTCTTATAGTTTTTTTCTTTTCCCAATTTTGCATGCATGTGTCTGGCAAGCTGAACAAGTATTATGAAAACAACACTGTACAATACAACCAATACTGCTGAAGTCATATTTTGTTTGGTGAAATACTGTATCATTTCTACTTTTTATAACTACTTTGTATTCTCTTTAAAAATATATAAAAGTAACCAGCAATAGCAATGCTAAATCTTGAGTGTATCATTTTCTTACATTTTATTTCATTCTGACAACAGAGCATCATAAACTGTTTATAGTCTTAGTCCATCACAGAGCTACCCCTTACAACAAGACAATTGCTTTCTTGTTCTCTTAACATCTGATACTAAGATTTCATTCACGAAGTTGCAGGTTGCAGGTAGCTGCATATCACTGACTTTTATTGCTTCCAAGTATACTTTCTTTTCTAAAAGTACCTTTAGAATGCTCATTTTATTATTTTTGTTGTTGTTGCTGTTAGACTTTGTTAGGTTTGTTAACAATTCTTATTGACAAACTCTTGACCAGCAACAGCTGTTGTACCTATCCCCTGGCTCCTGCTGTCTTTTCAACTTTCTTTATAGTATCTTTTGATGAACAGAAAATATATCCATCTTTTCTTTCACTTCTCAAACATTGTGCATCTTAACTAAAAAAAAAATCCCTACCTCTGCCATACCAAACTAGAAATAATTACTCATTTTTATTCGCAAAGTTTTTAAAGTTTTGCACTTCAAATTCATCTGACAATGCTGACAATGATTTCTGTAAGTGGTGCACGGGCTAACCTTTTTTTTTTTTTTTTTGTCTTAATAACCTATTTTTCAGTTCCAGTTAATAAATTATCTATTTCTTCACAGATTTACAATGCTTCTATTTGTCCCATCAGCATTCAAGGCTCTATTCCTGACTTCTTTATTCTTTTTGTATTGGTATAAGCATCTAAACCTGTTCAAATCCTATACTGCCCAAACTGCACAACAGATCTGATATACATCACAATGCCCATGTCCCTGATCTCCATTTTTTCCTTCACGACATCTTCCTCCTGTACCTGTGCATTTCCATATAAATTTTACAATCAATCCTATTCCCCCAGTATTATTAGGATGTAAGTGACAAGTAAAACTGCAGTTAGATGTATTTTTGAGGTATACATATATCTCAACTTGAGATATTAATACACATTAATACATCTACCACCTCATAGTTACTAATATCTTTAATATCTATTCTCTTAGTAAATTTCAAGTATACAACATGTATTAACTATAATCATCGTGCAGTGTATTACAGCTCCAGAATTTACTCATTTATATAACTGAAACATGCTCACTGACAACATCTCTTAGTTTTATCTACTCCCCAAACTATCTTTCTATTCTTTGTCCTTTTGTGTTAGACTTTAGCTCCTGCATGTGAGACATGGTGTATTTCTCTGCCACCTGGTTTATTACACTCAGGATAATATTTTCTTCATTCTTCTTGTTGCAAGAGACAAAATTTCCTTCTTTCGAAAACTAATAGTACTTTATTACACTCTTAAACGAATTATCTATCGACAGACCCTTAGGTTGCTTCTATATCTTAGCTACTGTCAGTACTTTTGTACAAACATAGTCTTTTGCTCCTAGAATTTCCAGGTTGAAAGTTTCAGTCCATGATCATTTGGCTTACAGGTTTGGACCTATGGTACAGCAGAACATCATGGTGTGCAGTGCTTTATTAAGCAAAGTTGTTCATCTCTCAGGTGCCAAGTAAGAGCAAGAAATAAAGAGAGTAGGGCCCCATTATCTTTTCAGAGGTATGCCCCTCAGTGATCTAACATCCTATGAGGTAACACTACCTCACCTCCCCAAGAGTGCACAGCCTCCTAACAGAACCACCAGTCTAGGACCAGCCTTTACACGTGAGCCTTTGAGGAAGAACGAAGATGTGTACCATAATAGCTCTGTATATATTAAACAGTAACTCCCCATTCTCACTTATCCATTCTCCAGAAACCCCCATTCTACTGTCTCTGTAATTTAACTCTTTTATGCACCTCAAATTAAGTGAATGTTTGTTCAAGTCCATTCATTTCACACAGAATATGGTACAGCACTATCACAGAATTTCCTTTGAGTAACAGTCCATTATATGTACATATATACCTATCATTTATCCAGTGATATACCTATAGATGTTTGGATTTTTCCATATTTCTATTGTGAATTATGTTCCCAATGACACTGATGCAAAAGTTTATGTAAGCCAGGTGTGATGGTGCACACCTGTCATTACAGCATTCTGGAAGTGTGAAGAGAAAGGATCCTAAGTTCAAGCCCACACCAGGCAACTCAGTGACTTAAGACTCCAGTCTGGAAATAAAAAATAAGGAAGTATTGGGGATGTAGTTCAGTGCCCTGGGTTGAATCACCAATACAGTAAACATACAGCTAGCAAAAACCAAACAAACAAAAATCTGTGTCTGTTTTTAATTCCTTCAGATATATACCCAGACACAGAACTGCTGTATTGTATGGCAATTCTATGTTCAATTTTTAGTTCTTTCTTTTTATTTATTTATTTATTTATTTTTGTTGTTGTTACCAGGGATTGCACTCAGGACTTTGTGCTCACCAGGTTGGCACTTATGTTGCTGAGCTAGATCCTGGGCCTTCAATGTTCAATTTTTAATGAGAAATTTTATTGTACATTTTCTGCGAGTTGTTTTCTGTTGTGTTATAGGCAAGTGAACATAAGTAATATTTTTTATTTTCGCTTTTCTACATCTCAGAGACAAAAGTTTCTTTCTTTTTTTAAATACTGTACAGGGTCTTCCTTTTCTTTCTTGCTTTCTTGTACTTTTGAGACAGGGTCTCATTATGCAGTTCAGATGGCCTTGAGCTCACTTTTGTAGCCCAGGCTGGTCTTGAGCTTGTACTGATCATCCCGCCTCAGCCTCCCAAGTGCTGGAATTACAGGCGTGTGCCACCACACCTGGCTTTATACAGGATATTTCTATGTTGAAAAGAAACAGTAAGATGAACATTCTTCTCCTTAATATTAAAGAGACCACCTCTGATATTTTCCTTATTAAAGGATGTTGTAGAAAAAAATTCTTTATTCATTAAAAATTTTACCCTAAGTAGAATTCAAACTCATTTTATATTTTCTAACTTGACCCAATACAACTTTTCCTATCGTACTTTCTGAAACTCATGCTGCCCCTATGCAAAACCCCCACCTCTAATCTTTTCTCTGAGCATCTTCTTTCTTTTGCATCTTATAAGTTAAACCCAGAGGTCAGTTATACATAGTCTGTGCTCCTTATTCTTTAAAATCTCTTCCAACTTATTCCACTTTCCTTCCTAAAATCTTTTACCCCCTATTAAGCTCAAGGCACTAGTAGATGAGTGCTTGCCAAAAAAGTGTTGTGTGATGATGGAGACCTACATGCTATTTGCCACAATAGTCACCAGTCAATATGTGGCCCTTGAGTACTTATAATGTGGCTAGAATGGCGGAGGAAGTGAATTTTTAAATTTATTTTTACTGATCTAAATTTAACAGCCACAAGCCGGGCGTGGTGGCGCACGCCTGTAATCCTAGCACTGGGGAGGCTGAGGCAGGAGGATTGGTGCAAGTTCGAGACCAGCCTGGGCTACAAAAGTGAGCTCAGGACCAGCCTCAACTGCATAGCGAGACCCTGTCTCAAAAAGACAAAAAAAAAAAAAAAAAAAAAAAAATTTAACAGCCACATGTAGCTAGCGGCTCCTATATTAAACAAGAGAATATTAGATTGCAACATTTATGTTACTGGCATTTACTGGCCTACAAGTCATTTACCCTTTATATGTAGAAGACGTTAGAAGCTGGGAACAAAGAGCCATCAAAATTGTCCTTATTAAAAACATTAGTGATTACAATCTTGACAGAGATAATATTCCCAATGGGCTGAGACTTCTGATTTCTTGATTTTCCCAGTCATCTCATCTCCCCACCATTTTTAGCTTCTATTTTTTCTGCCGTCTTGAATACGAGTTACTTGACCCTTTGGTCCTTCTAATCTAGTAACCACACCACCTTTTCACTATTCGTCACCTCCCTCATTGACCTGGGTCAATAAAATAACTCAAATACTTCATTTTTTATCTCTGTGCTATCTTTAATTCCTCTGGTACAAACATTTGTGGAAAAAATTCCAACTTGGGTTAAATACAATTCTCACTATGTAGTGTTTATAGTTACATTGTTGTGCCTGCCTCAAAACTTCAAGCGGATTAAAAATATTTATGTTTCATGTGCATTTTAACTGAAGATCCAGAATGTGCACAGGGTCAGATTCAATGAATAAGGAAATACTATGTCTTTAGCAGCCTGTCTCTCCATGGACAGCACCAAGCAATGGCATTCACCATACATATTTTTGTTTCAGTCTCAAAAAGACATTTGCACAAGACTTCTAAACAGCCTCAGAAAGTAGCAAGAATGAAGGGATAAGCATATTCAAAGTGACAAGGAATACTTTGAAGGGATTAATGGCAATGTTTTTTACTATACTGCAATGTATTTTTATGCAAACATATTCCATGTTTTGATTGGTCTCATGAAAATCCACACCTTTACCTTGCCAAAATGATAGAACCAAATATGATTAACATAACATCAGAATGTAGAACAATATTATGATTCTATACTTATCATCAGATTTTCTACTAGGCCTGAAGAAAAAAACCTTAAGATTTCTGACTAAAAATTAGTGGAAGTAGAAATCACTAATTTTTTTCAAATTTCAAATTAAAATTTTCCTCAAGCTCATTAAAATCATAATCTTAACATTGAGGGCCATTTTTGTACTTATACTTTACCATCAGGTGAATATGAAATACTTCACTGTCAAAGATGCCTTAAAAGGTTACACACATGATCCCCAAAAGGTCAGAAACCAAACACCAAATCTTAAACTACCCACAAATTACCTGACAAATCTGATCTAACATTTCAGAGAAGATGTGGAGCTCAAAGTACAAATATAAAACTTACCTGCCAACATAATATTACTCATACTAAGAACTACCAAAACAAAACCTAATGTCTTTACTTCTCAAAGAAAACTAACTTTTTATTAACTAAGAAAGATTACTTACCGCCCATGTTTTAGTTAGCCTGAAAATTGGGGCACTCTGTAAGCCAGAAACCACTGCCATAAGTGCATGAAGATTATTCAGTTCATACAGTTTCTGAGGATTTAAGAAAAAAGGAGAGAAGGTAAAAAGTTTAAAAACCAATAGAAGACAATATGGACTGACAAGCACAATTTAGGGAACTGATAATGTTCTAATGTTGAATTATTTTTATGGTTGAGATTTGTCTTTAGAAATATCTGCTATGTTTACAGAGTTGGTTTTGGCCCGTGATTAAAGTTTTATTTTCTAAACTGACCACTGTTGCCAAGCTCTGGGAACAGATCTACTTGTAATTGCTAACATATTTAGAAAAGCAGCTATGACTCAGGATCAAATTTACCTAGTAGCATGTGTCCTGGTTCTAGAAAGCAGTCTCTTTCTCATACTGAAATACTACTGATTCTCAGTCTTATGTTTCGTGTTTCAAAATAAAATCTACCTAAGATTCTGATTGGCTTTCTTGCCAAACATTCCCATTATTCCAGGATCAGAGTTCAAATAGTTTTCACTGTCCTCAATTTTCTGCTTCTTCCTGCTTCCAACCTCAGATCCTTTGCTTTTTATTCATTCTGGTACATTGCTTTTATAGTCTGTGTGCAGAAAATGCCGAACTCTAGGTTCCATCAATTTGCTAAGAATTCTATTTCACACATATTGCTAATTTTCCAGACTTTGACACTATCTAAAAAATTCTACTTAAAAACCAGTGATCTTAGACCTTTCCTAACTCTGTTCCTGGTTAAGCCCCAGGTCTAGAAAATGCCAGAGGTGAGGTACTTCACTGAAAACTAAAAACAAACAAATAAATATAGAACAATAAACATAAAACAGGATATAAATCTTTACTCAGAGGGGTTGTATTATCTAGCTGGGGAACTATTTAATTATTAATGGTATGTTAAGCATTTATGGCAGAGTAGGCACTATGCTAGATTCTCTATTTGTAAGAATGAAAAGGATCTACAGAGAAGAAATTCTGCTATCAGACTACTATTTCAACTCTGCATGAGTTTCCAGTCTATTGGAAATGCCCAACAGATTTCATACTTGCCACCTTCTACAATCACTAAACCAACTCCTTAAATCTTTTCATGTATATTTTTTTTTTTTTAGTACAGGGTCTAGAGTCTCACTACCCAATTAGACTTATAGTGATCCTCCTGTTTTCAGCTTCCCAACTGCTGAGATTACAGATGTGTGTCACCATGCCCAGTCTCAATGTCTTCTTAGTGTACCCTGGGGGCGGGGCCAGCATAGCATGCCAGGGATCCAAGCCCTGGCCTCTGCACTCTGCCTAAGCAGGCACGTTAGTTCGCTGGTCCTTTCTCCCATGTATTTTACATCATAAACCATGATAGCCAGGCATGGTGGCTCACGCCTGTAATCCCAGCACTCGGGAGGCTGAGGCAGGAGATTGGTGTGAGTTTGAGAATTTTTACAGAACGTTATTGGTCTTTGTGGAAAATACTGATTTGCACAGTCTACTCAAAGAAAAGACAGACCTATTTGTTTTGTAAAAAACTGAATATAGAGAGCAGAGTCAGAACTGAGAGATCTGAGAGAATAAGAGAAAAATTGTGGTCTGAGATAAAGGCAACACTATCAGAGATAACTCAAGTCTTAAGACTCTAAACAGGAATTAAGTGATTATATGATGAAAAGGACATGGTAGGTTTAATGACCAAAATTTGATAATTTAGAGTAGAACACAAAAGTAAATTTTTAAAATGTCACAAAAGTATCAAAAAAAAAAAATAGAAATTCACCACCTATGGAAAAAGCTATTTATTGTTACTTTTCTGTGTTAAAAGAATGTTCCTGAATTTTTATGAAACTTCTTAAAACAGGTAGAAGGCAAGCTCTGCCATCTAGTGCCCCAGAATTTATTAGACTACAATTATTTCCATGTGCTTAAGCAAAATGGGAAGAATTATGAAACAGTAACTGCAAACATGGTCTTTGTTCACAGGTGACTTAAGTTATGACTTAAGTTATCGTAAGAATTATAAAGAACCAATATGGCCATTCTTAATCACATTTCTTAGTGATGAATTTAACATAAACTTAGAATTGTTACAGGTTTATCTCAGTGTCCTTTTTGGAATGCCTTTTTAGTTCTCTCCTGCTGTACTGATTACCTGTATCACACAATAGTTATTCAGGGAATATTTGCTAACATCATCATATACTACTCTTTTAAAGATAAAAGAATACTTATTCTGTACATGTCTTCTGCTCTAATTTTCAATGTTTAAACGTGAAGAATTTAACAACCCAAAAGCTCACCTGAAAATAAAAATTAAAAAGTGCAAGACAAGAATAATTTGCTAGGATCAAATTAATAACAAAGAAGAGCAGGTGAACTTCTTACAGTTACATTAAAAAACAATGATTTGGGCCGGTAAGATAGCTCAGCAGACTGAAGAGCCTACTTAGGCAAGCTTAGGTAATCTATTTTGAAAGTAAATTTAAAAATGGTTATCTATTCCTCTACTTAATCATACATGGCTTTTCTCATCACCTTCAGAATAGTGTCACATTTTACAAATATCATACTTTAGCATAATCTGACTTTTACTTATCCAGTGAAACAGATAATGCAATAGGGAGAAGGTTATAAAAGAAAAGTGCAGAAAACAAAAATCAAGAAAAAGGCATTTGGACCAGGGAGATAGCTCTGCGGCACAAGTGCTTGCCTGGCCAGTGCAAAGTCATAAGTTTGGACCCTGGTCCTGCCAACAAAAAAAAAAAAAAAAAGAAAAGAAAAGAAAAATAAGAAGGAAAAAAAAGACATATTAATCAACAGGATTTATTTTCAATTATCAATAAGTAATACAGTGCCTCATACAAATGTTCACTTCAAACATTTCTGAATGGCTGAACAAGCTTTTCTTACCTTGGCAGTTTTAATATAGTGGCTCAAAACTTCTGCTCTAATTTTCAATGTTTGAGCATGAAGAATCTCTCTAACAACCCAAAAGCTCACCTGAAAATAAAAATTCAAAGTACAAGACAAGATTAATTTGCTAGAATCAAATTAATAACAAAGAAGAACAGGTGAACTTCTTACAGTTACATTAAAAAACAATGATTTGGGCCGGTAAGACAGCTCAGCAGACTGAAGAGCCTACTCAGGCAAGCTTAGGCAAGCTGAGACGGTCAGAGTCTGGGCTGGTGCACTCCTGTAATCCCAGCTCTGGAGAGGCTGAAAACAGGAGGATCACTACAAGCTTGAACTGTGTAGTGAAAACCTGTAATAATTAAATACATTTACAAAATAAATTAATGAAAAATCTTAAATAATGATTTTCCCTTTAACATCACCAAGATATAAATTTCAAATATTGTATATTTTTATATAATGACACAGATACAGATATGCATAAACACACATACACAAAGACCCGTTAACTTGTAAATGTTAATATGAAGTGTTAGGGAAAAGTGCTTTCCATAAGAATGCAATACAACTAGAATAGTACAGCATAAGCACTGTACAAATACAAGGGTTTTTTTTTTTTTCCTTTACTGTATTTTGAAACATACTAGCAGAATTGGGTGAGATCTAGAA
This sequence comes from Myocastor coypus, assembly GCA_004027025.1. Classification (NCBI taxonomy): domain Eukaryota; kingdom Metazoa; phylum Chordata; class Mammalia; order Rodentia; family Myocastoridae; genus Myocastor; species Myocastor coypus. The sequence continues at coordinate 16,617 of PVJA010016623.1, forward strand.
GCAGACTTTGCAAAAGCTACTACCTCTTTCTTTCTTTCTTTCTTTCTGTACTGGGGATTGAACTCAGGACCCTGTGCTTGCCAGGCAAGTGCTTATTCCACTGAACAATCTCCCTGGCCCTCATTTCTTTATTGCTTTAAAATTTTAAAATTCATTCACCAGAAGGAAAACAAAACAGATATTATTAAATATTCTGGTGGAAAGTTTACTACTTATCATGTGATGTAATAAGTATATTATAATGTTTTCTTTTGTGCATTATGAAAAAAGAATTGAAGTACTATTAAGTTATTTCAAACTTACACAAATCTAAGAACAAGATGTGATTAGAAATCTTTGTGTAAAACGTAAAAGAACACTATATCCCCAGCTAACACCTTAGTAAAAAATCTAAATTGTATGATTACTGATTTAATGAAGCTCAATAGCAGTCAATTTTTAAGAAAAATATAACAGCATTTTTTTTTTTTTTTTTTTTTTTGAGACAGGGTCTCGCTATGCAGTTGAGGCTGGTCCTGAGCTCACTTTTGTAGCCCAGGCTGGTCTCAAACTCGCACCAATCCTCCTGCCTCAGCCTCCCGAGTGCTGGGATTACAGGCGTGAGCCACCACGCCCGGCTTACAACAGCAATTTTGAAATACAAATTCTTTGTTACTGCTCTCATCAACAGAGAACTGAAAAGCTGTTACCTTTCACTAAAGCAGAGAATGTTTGTGATTTCTTTGATGAAAACGTACTGGAAAAATTGACGCAGAATTCCAGGACACCCAAATGCCCTGGCACAGGGTGTAAATAGGGACCTTTCTGTCTGCCTGTGTCCACTTCCCCACCTGGAATCGAGCTTGTAGATACTTTTGCAGACCCCAGACCCGGTATCTCCTGTGGAACCCTGCAGCAAAATTCCCTGCACAGAGACTGTTCAGACCCACTCAGCTAATTCAGGAGCTGAACATCTTGCTAGAAGAGCACAGCGGGTTCACTTCCACAAGCAGCAGCAGAATGAAGCGGAGCACAGCGGCCAAGTTCCAACTTGGCTGATCTGGACCTGAATTTCAGTAAGTGCTAAACATATAACTGCACCAGAGCTCTACGCCAAAGTGCAAAGGACAGTGCTATACAAAATGACAAAGAGAAGGAGCAAGATACAATCTCAGGCCCCAACCCTAGTCAGAATAAATGCAGGAGACACTAACATAGAAGAAACTGGGAATCACACAACTGAAACCTCAAAATTAGTAGCATCTGAAGTAAAGAAACAAATGCAGACACATATAGAGGAACTCAGATCAGAAATAACCTCTGAAGTAAAAAAAGACATCTCTGAATTAACAGCATCTGAAGTAAAGGAACAACTACAGAAAGGTAGAGAGGAAATCAGATTAGAAATAATCTCTGAAGTAAAAAGAGAAAGGATAACTACAATGAAAGAATTAATAAATGTTTCTAAAAAGATACTGACAAAAAATTAGAGGATAATAGAAAAATGGAATTCTTGAATGAGCAATATAGGAAAGAAATAGATCTCATGAAGCTGTTTCAAAGAGATATACAGGACAATAAAATCTCAATCACAAGCTGGCAACACTGTATGAACGAAAGTGCAGATAGAGTTTCAGATCCAGAAATCCAGAAGGAAATCATAAAAGACCATGTGGCCCTCCCTACCTCGTTTGTTGGAATATTCACTCTGGAAGCCTGGATCGATGATGCAAGAAGCCTACTACTATCATGCTGGAAAGGTAAAGTATAGGTATTTCCCAACTGTCATCCCAAATGAAAGTCAGTCGCACCTAAAAATACTGACCAGGAGTGACCAAAACATAAAATACTAAACTTAAAAAAGAAATTTTTGGTCATCTAAAAAAAAAAAAAAAAAAAAAAAAAATTAATTTATTTTTTGTTACTGAGAATCAAACTGGATTGCCAGGTGAATGGTGCCTTGTGCTGCTGAGCTATACCCCTAACTCAAAAATAAAATAATAATAATAAAATAAATAAAGAAAAGATATTGTTACACTTTTCAGTAACAATAAAAATTGGAGAAACAGATCTAATAGTCTTTGTAAGGATTAGGAGAAACAGAGTAATACTCTAAGAACTTCAAGTAAGAACACTGAAACTACAAAACGTCAGTATGCTTCCCACCCACATGGGACTACAAATTACGCAGAGCCAATATTAGATCTAAAGGAAGAGACAGACTCAAATATTATACAGGAACAGTAGGACTTCATCATTCCACTTCCCTCAATGGACAGATTATCTAGACAGAAATGCATCACAGAAATACTGAAATTGAATCACACTAGACAACAAATGGACCTAGGGGACAATTACGGAACATTCATTGAACAGCAACAAAACACATACTCTTACCAGTACACACTCCAGGTAGAACATATATTAAGGCACAAACCAAATCTCAATAAATTTAAAAATATAAAATCATATTTTGTATATACTCAGACCACAACCAATTAAAACTATAAATCAACAAGAAGAAAGCTCTACCAATACATGGAGATTGTGGGGGGTGGGGAGATAGCTCCGTGGCACAAGTGCCTGCCTGGCATGTGCAAGGTCATGAGTTTGAAACCTGGTCCAACCAAAAACAAACAAACAAACAAACAAACAAACAAAAAACATGGGGATTGAATAACATTTCTAGATGACTAATGGGTAATAGAAAAAATTAAAAGAAAAATAATTTAAATTTCTAGAAATTAAAGACAATGATGATATCAAATACCAATGTCTGTATAATATAGCAAAAGCAATAACAAGAGGGAAGTGTAGCACAAATATATTCATCAAAAAACTAGAAAGTCCTAACAACACACCTATAGACTTAGGAAAACAAGAAGGTACACACAAAGTTAGTAGAAATAATAAAGACCAAAAATACAATCTAAACTACAAACAAATAACTAAAACAGCAACAAAACTGGTGATACATGGCTATAAAACCAGGGCTCTAAGAGGCTGAGGCAGGAGGATTACAAGGGAACCTAGCTTGGGAAATAGTGACTTAGCAAGAGCCTGTTGCAAAATTTAAAAATTAAAAGGGGTTTGGGATTTTTAGTTCAGTGTGAAGACCCTGTACTCAATCTCTGGAACTGCAAGACTGCAAAACCAGATTTTGATTTTTGTAAAGATAAGCAAAACTGATGAGCTTTTGGCTAAACAATGAACAAAAAGTAAACAGAAATTATCAAAATTTTATCAAGAAAAAATGAAAAATTTAAACAGACCAATAATTAGTAAATAGACTGAAGCAGTAATTAAAAACCTATCACTTTAAAAAAAGATAGGATGTGATGGCTTCACAGCTGGATTCTACAAAACATGAAAAAACTAGAAGATTGAAAGGAGGGGAAGGGAACTAGGGAAAAAGAAAAGAATTAAGATATATGTACTGTATTATCTACAGGTTCAATTCCAGTGACAAATGTGTACTAATAAAAAACCCTTAAAAATAAGTAAATTTATACAAATTTACTATGGCTCTTTTAAATGAGGTCAGCATTACCATAACAAGATCAGATGAAGATTAAACTCCACTCCCACCACCCCCCAAAAAATAACAAGGAAAAGAAGAAACTATAGATTCGTATCACAAATGAATGGATGAAACAAAAAAACTCATTAACAACAGATGCAGAAAAGTATTTAATAAAACATTCCTTCATGATAAAAAACTCTCAACAAATTATGTATAAAAGAAAGTATCTCAGAGGCAATAAAAAACTCAGAGCCAGTATCATACTGGATGGGTAAAAACTGAAAGCACTTCCTGTAGATCTGGAATAAGACAGTTATTCCAGTGGTGAAAGGAGACCCACTTTCACCACTCCATACAGTACAAGCAGACTTAGCAAAAGCAATTAGGTGAAAAATAAATAAATAAATAAAGGACATTTAAATTGAAAATAACACTAAATTATCCATGTTTATGGATGACAATTCTATATGTGGAAATGGAATCTATTAAAAAATTGTTAGAATTTATAATCAAATTCAGTAAACTAAAATTAAAACATGCAGGAAAGTGTTTATGTATGCAACTAATGAACTTGCTGAAAAAGAAATTAAGAGATCAAGCCCATTTACAGCAACTACAAAATAAGGAAAGAAATAAAATCAACTGAAGAAGTCAAAGTTCTATACCAAAAAGGTATTAGTTTCAGTGTGTCGTCTCACATTTACTGAAGTACTATTCACAATTGTCGAAGTGTGTAATGAACCCTGATGCTCTTCCTTGGATGAACAGATAAAGACACTGGCTTTTATTTACATCATGGAATACTATTCTGTCATTAAAACAGGTTAGTAGCACAGTTACAATAATTAATACATTGTAAATTGTTGTTTTTATTCTGTGGAAAGAAAGAAAGAAAGAAAGAAAGAAAGAAAGAAAGAAAGAAAGAAAGAAAATCACGTCATTTGCAGTAATGCAGGTATAACTAGAGATCATTGTGTGAAGTGAAGTAGATCAGATCCAAAAAGACAAATACCACACATTCTCATTGGTGGAAACTAATTAAGTCAACCTTATAGAAGAACAGACTAGAATAATGGTCAATAAGATAACACTGTGAAAAATAGCAAAAAATTCAGTAAGCACACTAGTACCACAGATTGCAGGAATTACTCTTGGTTCTTTTCCATAGTCAAATAACAATTGGCCAAAACAACCTATGATATATTTAAAAATGGCTAGTATATGAAATCCCAACACATAAAAATCATTTAACATCAAAGATACAGAAATACCTATTAGCCTGACTTATATGTATAATATACATTATGCATATGTATTAAACTGTATTAATTTATCATAATGCACTCCATAAACACTCTTAAAAATTTTTTTTTTTTTTTGTCTTTTTGAGACAGGGTCTCACTGTGCAGTTCAGGCTGGCCTTGAGCTCACTTTTGTAGCCCAGGCTGGTCTCGAACTCACACGGATCCTCCTGCCTCAGCCTCCCGAGTGCTGGGATTACAGGCGTGCGCCACCACGCCCGGCTACTCTTAAAAATTTTAATGTTCAAAATTATTTTAAAAACTAAGAACCAGGTATGGTGGCGCACGACTATAATCCCAGCACTTGGGAGGCTGAGGCAGGAGGATTGGTGTGAGTTCAAGACCAGCCTGGGCTACAAAAGTGACCTCAAGCCCAGCCTGAACTGCATAGCAAGACACTGTCTCAAAAGGACAAAAAAAAAAAAACAACCTAAGAACCAGATGCTTGGGTAAAAGCACTCTGAAACAGATAAAACAGTCAACAGAGAAGCAGCAAAGAATGCCAACTTCTAACAAATTTTAATATTTGAAGAAAAAAAAACAAAGGTCATGAATATACACAATATTTGAAGAGACACTGGCTTAAAATATCCCTGAATTAATGTGACTAGACTGTTTAATAAAAAATAATGTACTGAAAAGCTGAATTTCAGAAACTGAATATAAAAATCTTTAAAATAACTCACATGATTAAATCTCCTTGTGAAGGCAACTGCATTTGGTGCAGAACTGTATTTTTCTTTTTTATTCCATCCGCAACTTGAGAGTTCCTGTAACATTAATGTGAAAATGAAATATAAATTAAATAAGAATAATAGCCCAGTTTTCTTGTAATATTAACAATTTGAAAACATTAAAGACTATTTTTTTCTGGAATGTCTTTATTATATGATAGCCATTCATTAAAATCACAAAAGTAAATTTTACTAGAATACAAGAGTGCGAAAATTAGGTGTCTAAAAGAAAAGGGCAAACTTTTACTCCATAGGCAGAGCAGTGGTGGACTCTTCTCTGAAAGATGCAGGTACTGATAGCTTAGCGTCCTACAACTTAAAAAGGGTGAAAACTACCAGCTGTCAAGCCCTTTCAGTTACTTGAGATTCCCACAGCTCATACGTATTGCACTCTGGCCTGACAGGTCAATAAATTTAGGTATTGGATCACTAGAATTCAAAGGAGCCCAAAACTTGAGTTGTTAAAAAAAATTACTTTTTATTTCACACTAACTTCTAACTGAAATGAGACATTCCTTTATATACATAAGTAACTGGTAACAACAGTACTGACTATATATATATACATATATATATATATAATTGTCACCAATAAAAGTTATTTTCTTATACTAGTTAATACAAGTATCTTAAAATATCATTTATATTCAATTTACCCCAAAAGAATGATTAAGGCCTACCTCTATATCTTAACCAATGTGTTAATAAAGAACTCACAACCACTTTAAAAATACTGATAAGTGTATTACAATAGAACTGATTTTGATTTTAAAAATGAGTTTCTGTCCATAGGTTTGGTTTGTCAAAGGGACTCAAGGTCCTATACAGGTTATTAATCTTTTGTAATACAGCCACAGCCACCAGAGAGGTAAAATTCTTAAGAAAAAGGAAAAACAAACAAAAAAGCACCTCAAGTTAGATCAATGATCAGAAGAAAACTGAGACAGGGAAAAGACATTTAATTATATCATCAGAATGATGAGAAAACATATCCATCAGGCACAAAAGGGAAGATACAGAGTAAAACGTGCTCAAGGAAAACAGAGCTTCTGGAAATGAAAAATATAAGAGAAAAAACTCAACAGAAGGATTATAAGATAAAGGTGATGAAATATTTCAAACAAAAAGCTGGAAGTAGGAGCAAAAGTCAACATTGGAGTAACAGGAAAATGAAAGAAACTTATTACCAAAAAATAGCTCAAGAAAATATCTCAGAACTTAAAAATCAAGAAAAAACCTGTCTAGTGCTTGCTGCTAACAGGTTAAAAACAACAAAAAACAAAACAAGCTAAAGCACAGGATCAGAAATTGCAGAAAAAAAAGAGGTAATACAATCCTGGAAGCAATGCGCTCAAAATCCTCTGACTCAATCCAACAAAACATCAGTCGAGTCGTAAAGAAGACTGTAAGCATTTTCAAGCACAAACATTTCAGAGAATTGCCTTCCCTGCACTTATTTTTAGGAAGCCAGTAAAATTTGTGTTTCACAAAACAAACCAAGAAAAAGGGATGTGGGGGTGTGTGAGAAGAGGTAGCTCAGTGGTGGACTGTGTGCTTAGCACGCACAAGGCCCAGGCTTCAATCTCCAGAACCAAAAAGGGGTGGGGGAAAAGTGAAGACATGAGGTCTGGAAAACTGATGAATATAGAAAGAATACACTGGAAATTCCCAGATGAAAACTGAAAGGTGTCCTTGAACATTAAGCAGAAGATCCTAGAGTGGAGCTAGAGCAGAGACAATGGGGGCAAAGTCTCAGGAAAAAAATGAAACCAAAGTCTTGATGTGTTTCAAAATATAAAGAAAAGATATTCACTACATTCATTCATTTTTTTAAAAAAGCTTTTGGTGGTACCAGGGTTTGAACTCAGGCCGTAGCACTTGCCAGAAAAGCAGCTATTCCATTGAGCTATCTCCCCAGTGCCCTACATTCACTTCTTGAAGAAAATCAATGATAAAGTAAATTCCTAGCTCAAGAAAAACAAGATTTTAGTAAGTAATCATAATACAACTGTAAAGAATATGGCTATACAGTCAGAACTGTAAAATAACTACACGGAGAAATGAAGTAAATTGTGTAAATGTGTTGCTGAGTAAAATATAAAACAATCTTCTGCTTCCGCCACAGCAACCATTGAAGAACAGTAGCCACGGCCCTCCGCTATCCCATGGCTGTGGGCCTCAACAAGGGCCACAAGGTGACTAAGAATGTGAGCAAATCGAGGCACAGCTGCCACCGCGGACGCCTCACCAAACACACCAAGTTCGTGCAGGACATGATCCGGGAGGTGTGTGGCTTTGCCCCCTACGAGCGGTGCACCATGGAGCTGCTCAAGGTCTCGCAAGGACAAACACGCCCTCAAGCTCATCAAGAAAAGGGTAGGGATGCACATCTGTGCCAAGAGGAAGCGTGAGGAGCTGAGCAATGTGCTGGCCACCATGAGGAAGGCAGCTGCCAAGAAAGACTGAGACCCTCTGGAATAAAACTTTGCAAGAAATAAATAAATAAATAAATAAATAAAACAAACAAACAAACAAACAAACAACCTTCTACAATAGATTCAACATATATCTAAAACTGAAAAATCAAGAAGTAATAAGCATTTAGCTATACCACCAGTATTTGAAAATGGATATAAATTTCTCTGAGGAAGAACAGGTAGGGAATTTAGGAGGTGGAGCCAAGAGTAGAGGCTGTAAGAATGAGACTAATGGAGACCAGGTATTTCTGTACTTTGTTATGAAAATATTCAACTTCTTAAGTACTGTACGTATCTTTGATAAAATAAACAAGAAACAAATTAAAAAGAATAGACACAGCCAGGGTAATTAAGAAAATAGTAAAAATGATACTACACATTCTAGGGGGAGGGGAGACTAATGTTCCTTCAATGAGGGTGCTTGTCATTAGATACTGTATGCAGAGAATGGTAGATTTAAGGTATTTTGGAAGTAGATAGAATCTGAGACAATAAGGAATATTGAGGAAAGATAATTATTGCTTCAACAAGGTAGATAAGCAGTGAATGTTCTCTAGGTGAAAATGACTATCTTCTAAAGTTAATGAGAACTTCCAAATCTAAAAAAAAAATGAGCAGCAAAAATAAGTGTACACTTAAAACTATTACTTGGTACTCAGCCTAAATACAGGCCCATTTCACATTAACCCCCTGTAAAGACACAATGTTTACAATTAACATAAATGATTATTATGTTATAATGACATGATGAGCAGCAAAATGTTAGGAAACATTTTTATTTTTTCTAAAATCACAGGACAGGGCTGGGGATAGCTCAGTTGCTTAAATGCCTGCTTGGCAAGTGCAAGGTCCTGAGTTCTATTTCTAGTACAGGAAAAAAAAAAAAAAAAAAAAAATCACAGGATACTTAGAAATCTATATAAAGATGTATTCTGGAGCAAAATTCCTAGGATTAAATCACAAATATTCAGTATATTCTTAGCCAAGTTAAAATTATGAATTTCCAAATTTATAATTCTTTAATTAGTGTCCATCAAATTATAATTAATTTATTAAGGGTTGGCCAAATACCTCAGTGGATTAAAGCACCTATAAGCAGGCGCAGGGGGCAGGGGTTCAATCCCCAGGCTTGCCATGCCAGCTCCACACTTGGCCCAAGGCGCACTGAGACTGCAGCCTGTAGTTCCATTTTTTTTTTAATTTTTAAAAATTTTTAAATCCCAGCTCTTAAGAGGCTGTAAATAGGCAGATCACTACAAGTCTGATCTAGTAGCGAAACCCTCAACACTCTGTAGACCCTTCCCTAAAATACAAAAAAATAAAGAATAAACAATAATTATTATATCAAAGTAGTCATTTGACATAGAGTTCAATCCTCATCACAGACCTTTTATGTAAGGCAGATTTCATTTTCCCATTGTAATGTTGCATCCTTTCTAATAGCTGTGATCATTTCCTAAAAATACAGTCCTAAAGTGAAATCACTAAGTCAAAGAGCATCATCTTTTCAAGGCTTTGATACTTGTCAAATTGCCTTCCAGAGCATTTACATTACTGCCAGTACTGCATCATTTCCATAAATTTGATCAAAACTATGTATATTTGCTTATTTATCTTGGTCAAAAGATGTATATTTTTGCCTTAGTTTTCCTAGCAATGAGTCTGCTTCTAAGTACTGAGAAAACAGGAGGAGGGGGAACAGGATGTAGATCACATAATAAGCCCACCACTCAAAGAAAACTTACGTAAACACTTCCTGTCTTCCTTAGGAAGCCTGTGGGTCTAATTTTTATTTAAAAAAAGACTGTCCCATCCCAAGAACAGATGTCTATTTTTTAAAGAAATAACAGCAAGTTAACACAGATACTATGTGTCTGTCTAAGTGTTTCATACAATCTAAGTATCTTTATTATTATATCACCATAAATAAGGAACCCAGACAAAACTACTGACTTCATTTTTTACATTTTAAAAACCTCAGTGCTTTTCTTTTTTTTTTTTTTTCTGATGCTGGGCATCGACAATGCCTTATGTACCTTAGGCAAGAGCTCTACCACTGAGTTACTTTCCCAGCCCTTTTAAGCATTTTTCCAACCCCTCCAATAAAAAGTCTTTGGAAAACCTGTCCAACTCTCAAAACATGTCAGCATAACTTTTTAATTGGAAAATGCTTCCCACTTGAAGAAAATTCTGTTGTTGGGAGGAAATGACACATTATTTAGGAAGAAACATTTAAACTCCACTAAAGCTGGGCGTGGTGGCACACGTCTGTAATCCCAGCACTTGGGAGGCTGGGGCAGGAGGATTGGTGCAAGTTCGAGACCAGCCTGGGCTACAAAAGTGAGCTCAAGGCCAGCCTCAACTGCATAGCGAGACCCTGTCTCAAAAAGACAATCAATCAATAAATAAATAAATAAGATAAAATAAAATAAAAAAAAAAAAACTCCACTAAAGCTTTCCATTCTAAAGAGACTTCTGGGGCTGGTGAGATAGCTCAGTGGTCTAAAGTGCCTGCTTAGGCAAGCTTAGGCAACTGTAGGGACTGCGGTTTGATCCCCTGCACCACATGCTGTGCCAGCTCCACCCCAGGGCAGGCTGAACCAGCCATGATATAAGTAAATAAATAAGGTTTTAAAAAAATTGACTTCTAATATTGAAAAAACAGGTATTTTTGAACACCTCCTAAGGTTATAGTTTCTACTTCTGAAAAAAATCCCATTTGAAAGAATGTTACATTACTAGCTTACCTCAGACAACAAACAGTAAAAATGGAGAACCAAGTGATTGCCAGAGGTTAGTGATGACAGGATGTGAAGAGAAGCAGTGGGATAGATGAGAGTGCACAGAGGCAGTACAGGCAGAGTTACGTGCTGATCAATACTCATGCATCTTGAATGAGGTGGTGCAGATAGATCTCCATAAATGATAAAGTGTCACAGAATAATAGATACATATTATTATAAAAGTACCAGTTTCTTGGCTTTGATATTGAACTACAACTAAGATGCAACTATTCAGGAAAAATAGGTGTAGGGTAAACAGGACTCTTCTGCACTATTTTTGCAACTTGCTACTGAATCTCATCTCTGTACTATTTCTTGCATCTTCCTGCAATTCTATAATTATCTCAAAATAAAACGATTTAAAAACAGTAAAAAAAACCTCACTAAGTTAATTATGAAGTTAAAATTGTAGTGGGAAATCCAGAAACTGTTTCTTCTTAAACCTGGATATGCATTTATCTTTACTGTTACCCAGCCTTAAAGGAATTTTGTCATGCCCTCACATCTACCTCTCAACAGTTACTTAACTCTATGTTAAAAAATGACACTCTCATGTCTTGTAGGTGATGAAAGCAGGATACCCCCAAAATTAGTCTTTGGTGAATTTCAAGTTGGTTATTTAGAGAAATTGGAGACCTCTGCAGTCATAGGTACAGCTCTGAAAAGTTGCACTTTGGATTACAACAAAAAAAATTCTATTGACATTAGCAAAGTAAGCACGGGATGCAGACAGGTCCTCTCTCTTTAAGATGCCCTGTCTGCCTATTAGAGATCTCTTCACATAATGAAGAGATAGGGAATCTAATACCTGGCCCAGAGAGACTATACATACCATACTAGATCTTCTGAGGGCTCCTGCATGGGAAACTGTTTACATTAATAAGACAGTCTCTGATGGAAATGCAGGTCCTCTCCTGAAGCTCCAGTGGCCTGTATTCTACCCAAATCACCTCTACTCCTAGGCTATTTTTCTCTAAGCAATATAGAAAGGTCAGTCATCAGACTCCTTGAGTGTCATATTTTCTCTCTCCTTTGGTTATTCACGTAATAAATTTGTTTGATTTTTCTCCCGCTTATGTATCTACTGTCAGTTCACTGAGTCATTATTAATATTAAACTCAAGAGTAAAAACATTAAACTCTTTCATGTCTCAGATCCTAGGATCTTTCTTTAAGGCACAAGAATTTAAGAAATTTTTGTAAAAATCTGCAAAGTGGCATCTTTACATTCATTGATGGTTTCATCGTGGTCAAAGGAGATAACAATATTCTATACTAAAACATTTCAATGAATATCACAAAGTAGAAGTAAACTCGGTGACTCTAAGGACCTTTTTTTTTTTTTTTTTTGGTTCATTCTTTCTTTTTTTAAGAGTGGGTCTAGGGGCTGGGGAGATAGCTCCGAGGCACAAGTGCCTGCTGGGCAAGTGTAAGGTCGTGAGTTCGAACCCTGGTCCCACCAAAAAAAAAAAAAAAAAAAAAAAAAAAAGAGTGGGTCTCATGGGGCCCGGCGGGATGGCTCAGTGGTCTAAAGCACCTGCTTGGGAAAGCTTGGGCGGCTTCAGGGACCGCGGTTCGATCCCCAGAACCACATGCTGTGCCAGCCCTGCCCTCAGGGCGTGGGCTGAGCCAGCCATAAATATGAGTGAATAAACAAATAAAGGTTCTGAAACAAGAAAAAGAAATAAACAAAACAAAAAATTCTTAAAAAAAAAAAAAAAAAAAAAAAAAGAGTGGGTCTCACTATATATTGCAAGCTGGCCTTGAACTCCTGAACATCCTTTTTGGTCAACTTCCTGATTGCTAGGATTACAAGAGTTCAGCACCATGTACAGGTCTTTTTAAAGTCTAATTCAAGAATAGGACTGTTCTGAGTACACTTAAGTAGATAAGATTCCATCTTTTTAGCAAGGGCTAAACGAAATACAGCCACCTTGACACCTCTTAAAATGTGTTCCAATGGAATGAGCTTTCTTTTTTAAAAGTTTTTGGTGGTGGGAGTGCCACGGGTTGTACCCAAGGCCTCAAACATGCTGGACAAGTGCTCTATCACTAAGTTACAACCTCAGTGTTTAATTTGTAATTTTAAACTCAAGCAGTAAAGAAAATCTTCAAACAGTAACTCAGATATATAAAGATAAGTTCTTAATGTCACTGAAAGTACATTTGATTCATCAATTCATTCAGAATCATGAAAGTATTAAGCCCTATTTTCAACAGCATTTACTTTAGAATCATAGGGGAAGGCAAAACCCCACAACTGACAACAACCTACCCTATGAAAGCATTACTGAATTCACAGGAGTCACAGCTTCTCTTACTTCTTGTAGGTTTGACCTGTAAAGTGAAATCCTTGATTTAAATTTCCTCTTGTAGGTTCCAATTCTTAAAAGGACAGTTCTAAGGGTGATGATATAGGGACACCTACAGACAGAACAGAAAAGGCCAATATAGACCAGCATGTAGACAGAGATGTAGAGAAGCAGAGAAAAAGCAAGGGAATCTAAAAGACTGGGAAGAGGATCCTCACAAGAGAAGGTAACTACTGCTAAGGCACCTTTGTGCCCAGAAGTGGAAAACTACTCACACTATTCATTCCCTCCAGTATGATAGAGTTGCCACAATAATGAGAGATATGAGTTATCTTCTTCCGCTGATGTAGTGGTATATTTATGCTCCAAGAGAAGATCTTTCTTCTTTATTTTTTCTAGTGCTAATCTATCTTTTACCTTTCTATGTACTGAAGAAATTCATGGTAATAAACAACAACAATACAAACTTAAAACAGCTCATTTTGCTTCTCACAATTCAGTCTCTAGATTTGTCGACATGTCTTTGCTGTCTTCAAAACTCTCTCTACTCATAAACTGATTGCTCATATTCACATCTAATGAAAGTAACTTCCATTAAAATAAAGAAAATTAGGATATTCTGGATGTCAGAACTTTGACTATTGCCAAAATTACAATCATTAAAAAGTATGCAGAGGGGCTGGTGAGATAGCTCCATGGCACAAGTACCTGCCTGGCAAGGTCATGAGTTCGAACTCCTGTCCCACAAAAAAAAAAAAAGAAAAAAAAAAGTATACAGACAGAAAACTTTATACACACTGTATAAATATTCTAACTAAGTTTTTCAGAAGTACTATAATGAAATTCAGGATTAAATGTTACAGAATTTCCTTCACTTAATCATTATTCTTTCTCAAATCTCTAGTGCATCCCAGTTGTACAGAAGGACTAACTTATTCTATTTACTGTCTGTTGTCTTCTCTCTGCATCCTCTCAGAACTGCTTCAGGACTCACCCAACCTAGGTTACTCTATAAAAATCTGCCAATGACCAAAACTCATAAAAATGGGATAGTATTTACGCATAACCTAAGCATAGTTTTCTGTACACACAAAGTATCTTCGGATTACTCATAAAAACTTAATAGAATATAAATACTGTGTAAACACAGATTGAATATTCTTCATCTAAAGTGCTTGGGACAATGAGTATTACTAAATTTACAGAGGTTTGAACAACTTTACACTCCCACTGACAGTACAGTGTTAGCATTAAATCATGTTTTTTTTTTTTTAAGAATTTTAAAATTTAATTTAATTTAATTTCTTTCTTGTTTCAGAACTTTTGTTTGTTTATTTATTTTTACGGCTGGCTCAGCCTGCCCTCAGGGCAGGGCTGGCACAGCATGTGGTGCTGGGGATCGAACCGCGGTCCCTGCAGCTGCCCAAGCTTTCCTAAGCAGGCGCTTTAGATCACTGAGCCATCCTGCCGGGCCCCAAAAATCATGTTTTCTTAAACAGGTTGAATAGCTCTTTTTCCAAAATAAGACCAGAAATGTTTCAAATTTTGGAGTTACTTGCCCTGACTTCACTAGTTAAGCATCCTTAACCTGAAAACTTTAAATCTGAAATGCTCCAAAATCTTTGAATATTCAAATTAGGGGTGCTAAACCTGGAGCTGTTACATAATACTGTTTAGGCAACAATAATAAGGTAAAAAAAAAAAAAACCAAAAAAACAAAATTATATTTGTTTAGTATGGATGCAATTTTTCCCCCAAATATTTTCAACCTAAGGTTGGTTGTATCCCCACATACAGAATGCTACACATATCAAAAGCTGATTATGATATAAATGATTTACTGTGTTTATCTTTTAGGGTAAACCTTCTTTGTTATGAGTGCAAGGTCCATGAGAAGACTTTCAGGTAAAGCTTATAGTGTTCATTATAAGAGAGGCAAACATTACCCAGTGCACAGTGTACATGTGAAGCAGTTTATCTTTTTTTCCTTTTCTTTCTTTCTTTCTTTCTTTCTTTCTTTCTTTCTTTCTTTCTTTCTTTCTTTCTTTCTTTCTTTCTTTCTTTCTTTCTTTCTTTCTCTTAAATACTATGGTCAGTTCAACTTGCTCTGGGGCTGACGCAGCATGTGGTGCCCGGGATTGAACTGCAGTCCCTGCAAGTGCCTAAGCAGGTGCTTTAGAATGCTGAGCCATCTCACCAGTCCACAAGCAGTTTATCTTAAGTTCAGAATCATAAAAACATGTGAAGAATCAGTAGCTTGCAAGGCACCTTTGTTGTAAATCACTCTATGCTGAATCATACAATATTCATTCTAAAGAGAAATTCACTAGCCTAATAAATATGGCAATACCTTCACAATACAAGCTTTGCAGAGCATCATAATTCCAAACAGACAAAACTCCCAAAACCCTATGAGTGTAATACAGAGAACCTTCAGAATATAGTCAAGGCTTCTTCAACATGAAGAAGTGCTATAAATACATAAGCGTTTTACAAAAGAAACTAAACCTTAGGTTCAAGAGCCATCCTTCTGGGAAGATCTATGTATTTAAGAAATGTGAAAAAATTGAGTAAGATAAGATTCAAATGAATGCCAGAAATCATAGTTGTAATTAGTAAGTGTATAGAATCCTCTAGCTATTTAATGGGAAGATAACTGTGCACACTGAATGTACATTTGAAATACACCATTGCTTGAAATAAAGCTGTCATGGATGCGCAATTGCCCCTTATCAGTGGGTGTTGATTCTAGAACTCTTTTCTAATACTGAAATCTGCAGATGCCCAAAGTCCTTGAGATAAAATGGTGTAATATTTGCATATAACCTATCTCTCTCTCTCTCTCACTATATTATATATATTTCTCCCCACAAACTTTAAATTATTTCTAGGTTATTCATAGTAGTGCAAAATAAATGCCATGTAAAACTGTTCTTTTACTATATTGTTTAGGGAATAACACAAGAAAAAATAGGTTCTACATGTTTAGTACAGAGCCAGCATTTTTTCCTGAATAAAAAAAAAAGCTTTTGGTTTACTACTCTGATATAACTTAAGATCTTTTAAATGTCTATACAGTTAGGATTAGAAACTTGGTCTTAGAATATTGGTAGAATGGACAAAAACATGACAATAAATTTACTAATTGTAGTCTCAGAGATATCTATTATTTTTTCATAATACTTGAGGTTTAGTTTTGATTTTATAAGAATCCATTCATTCTTTAATGAAGACAATATTCTCATTGCACACCTATGGAGACAGACAACATTTATTCAATAAGTAAGAGTACATGACCCTGGCTGATATCAGAGCTCAATGTTTTGTGAAATTTATCAACAGCAAGAGTTTTAACACAATATATATTTATACAACCATTTTAGAAAACAACTTGGCTGTCATGCTGGCCCTGGGGGTGCACTGAGACAGCAATAAAGGCTGGGCGTAGTGGTATGCACCTGTAATCCCAGCTCTTGGAGGCTGTACACAGGCATATCACTATGAGTCCAATCTAGTAGTAAGAACCTGAACACCCTGAAGACCCTTCCCCCCAAAAAAAGAAAGAAAACAACTTAGCAACATTTAATAAATTTAAAGATGCTCATGTTTTATAGCTCAGTGACTAATCCATTAAAGTAATTTATTAGCGTAGATACTGAACCTTGTTGACACTGACATCTCCTGAACTGCCTAGACTGCCCAGGACATGCATTCCAGTACCCACCACCTCACCCAATACTCTCCTTGGGTAATCTAACAGTCTTGTAAAATACAGTTCATCCAAAGACAAAATATGTTATAATCTCTGAAACTGTTCTTGAGCCTTTCTGCTCACAGTTGCACTGCACATGTGTTCTACATGAATGGTGGAGATATACAACACAATAATTATCTCTGCCCTGAGCAAATATAGACTCTGCTTCTGGTGTCAGATGAAAAATGTGAAACCATCCTTGCCTCTTCTTTCCTATAGAGTGTCTGACATTTCTATCACCACACCTATCCTGATCCAAACCACCTTCCCCTCTTACCTGGTCTTTTCAATCCTTGGAAATGCTCCCCCTCCCCACCATATATGTTCACTTTCTCACATACTCTAGTCAGCTAAGTGAGAAAATGCCACTCTTCTGCTCAAAATTTCCCTTAGCTTACCATCTTTTTCAGACTGGTGGGCTCCACAGCCACCAGCACTCACTTACCCTCGCATCTTCTCGTAAGTGCCTCTTCTTGCTCATTCCCCTTTGCCCAGATGCTCCCCAGTCTGAGAATGCTTTTCCCAACACTCTTAGAGTGTGCTGTTACTTCCTTCAAGTCTTCCTTGGATGTCACTTTCTCAGTAAGGCTTTCCTAGGCACCCTCTCTAAAACTGCACCTCCACTACTCTCACTTCATAACCTTTTCCCTTTCTTTATGCTTCTCATGACATTGCCTGGCACCATATCACTTCTGGAGCTCCACTGGATGGTAGTATTCTTATGTGAGTCATCAATATACATGCTGGCATTTATTAAAAGGAAAAATATGTTTAAAGAGAAATCTGCTCCAAAACTGAATTTTTATAAGAAATTTCACTTTTTCCGGGCATGATGGTACATGTTTGTAACCCTAATACTCCAGAGGCAGGGGAACTGTCAAGTTCACATTCTGTATTATTACCAACTGTATTCACAAACCTGTATAACAATACATTGGAGAGCTCAGAAAAAATACAGAGATACCTAGCCACATATAAATTATCAAAACTGAATCATGAAGATTTAAAAATTCTAAGTAGTCCAATAACAGATAATGAGATTGAAGCAGTAATATAAAAAACCAAAATAATAATAAAAAAAACTTACTAATAAGAAGAACCCCAGGACCTGATGCATTCAAGGCTGAACTCTACGAGAACTTCAGAGAAAATCTAACATCAATATTCCTCAAACACTTTAGTAAAAAATGAAAGGCAAGGAGTATTCCCAAAGTAGTCTTGAAAGTTAGTATTACCCTGATTCCAAGACTGGACAACAGGCCAATGTCTCTCAAGAACATAGATGCAGGGGACAACCTGCTCACAACCTGTCCCTCTCTTGGACAGGAGCTTTCTTTCCCCTAATAAATATATTCAGCTCATTAAAAAAAAAAAAAAAAAAGAACATAGATGCAAAAAACTTCAGCAAGATACTGGCAAACAGAATACAACAAATCATCAAAAACAATACACCATGACCAAGTAAGTGTCACCTAGAGATAGATATAAGGATGGTGCACCATATATAAATAAACAAATGTAATTCATTATTTGTTATTGTGTCTCACTGTCCCTGCAAAGCCTCATGCAGTGATCAGGCAGCAGGCTTCTCAAGTTTGTGATTAGTTCATGATATAGTGCTGAGACTATGGGTGTGAGTGCTGCTAGTATTATGGGTGTGAGTGCTACACCCATGGATAGCCTGACTATGATATAAGGCAGGTAGAGAGGTTAGCCCTTTGCCACTACGCCTACCTTTCTGATCTTGCTGTTTTCTACCACAGTGAACTGCCCTCTGTCTTGTGCCATTGTGCCTTGAGCTTAAAAATAAACCTTTCCTTCCTTAATTTTGGGTGTCAGGTTATTCTGTTCCAGCAACAAGAGAAAGTAGCCAAGACATTATTTAAACAAAACCAAGGACAAAAATCAGGAGATCATCTTAAGAGATACAGACAAGGCCTTTGATAAAATCCAACATCCATTTGTGATTCAAGCAGTGAAGAAAACGTACAGAAGAACTGTATCTCAACCTAACAAATCATATGAAAAGGAGATTGCCAACATCATATTAAGGAAAAATTGGAAGTCTTCCCTCTAAAATCAAAAGCAACACAAGGATGTCTACTCTCACCACTCCTATTCAACACAGTCCTCAAAACATTAGTTAGAGTAATCGGGCAAGAAAAAGAAAGGGAATACAGACAAGAAAGGAAGAAATCCAAGTATCACTATTTACAAATGACAAGATCCTTTATTTACAAAACCTAAAATACTCCACTGAAAGACTCCTAGAATTAATCATATTCAGCAATGTAGCAGGACACAAAAACACAAAAATCAAGAGTTTTTCTATATACTAGCAATGTACTCGCTGAGAAAGATATTAGAAAAATGCCATGCAGAGTGTGAAAAGAAAAATTAAATACATAGGAATTAACTTAACCAAGGAAGTGAAAGGTCTCTCTATGAGAATTACATTACTGAAAATGGAAAGATATCCCATGTTCCTGGACAGACAGAACCAATGTAGTTAGAATGGCACCACTTCTCAAACTAATAAACAGGTTTAATAGAACCCCAATGAAAATTAATTACCTTACACACCAAGAGAAAAAAAAAATTCAAAAATTCATATGAAACCAGAAGAGAACTAGAACAGCAAAAATAATTCTGGGTAACAAAAGAAAAGCAGTGGGCTGGGGAGATAGTTCAGTGGTCTAAGTGCCTGCCTGGCAAATGTAACGACCCAGGTTCAATCCCCAGTATGACATGCCACACCTGCCACCAAAATGGGAGTGGCAGCATATATCTGTAAGCCCAGAACCGAGGAGGCTGAGACAGGAGGGTCACTACGAGTCTGAGCTGCACAGCAAGACCCTATACCAAATAAATAAATAAATAAATAAATAAATAAATAAATGAATGAATGAATGAATGATTTAAAAAATTAAAACAAAAACTAAGCAGGAGGTAATGCAATCCTAGATCTTTAGTTATATGATAGGTCGGCATGATGGCACACATCTATAATCCTAGCACTCAGGAACTGAGGCAGCAGGATCACTGTGAATTTAAGGCCAGCTTGAACTACACAGTGAAACCTTGTCTCAAGAAGAAAACTTAAAAATTAAAAAAAATTTAAAAAGCAATATTAAAAGTTATAGTGAACTTAGAAAATAAGAACCCAGTATGGTACAGATACAAAAAACAAAATGAAGACCAATGCAGCAGAACAGATAGATGAAGAAGAAACCACTGTAGGCACATTCATTTGATCTTTACAAAGGAGTCTGTTATGGTTAGAGTCTGTTCATCTCCCCAAAGCCTCAAGCAGTCATGGGGGTGGGCCTTTTGGAGACAGTTCAATCTAGACTTTGTGATTGGCTCATTGTCTAGCGCTGGGATCAGGAGTGACTGCTACACCTGCCCTAGGGTGGGCATACAATATGAGGGATTAGAAGAAGCCGTCTTCTGCTGGTGTAGATTGCTGCCCCTGTGCCATGCCACCCTGCCTTGGAGTCAGCTGATTGTAGACTGAAACCACCACAAACTGTGGGCTAAGTAAATTTTTCCCCCTTTAACTTTGGGTGTTGGGTATTTTGACTTAGCAATGAATAAAAAGTAAGTAAGATAAAAAAACATACAATGGAGGAAAAATAGCCTCTTCAACAAATGGTGCTGGTAAACTGGGTATCCACATGCAGAAAACTGAGTATAGGTCCATATATCTTACCATGTACTAAACTAAAAACAAAATGAATCAAAGATCTAAATGGAAGATTAAAATAGGTAAAGGTTGGTAAGGGACAAGAAGAGGGTCACTGCTTATTGGCTGCTCACTTCTGCCCACCAGGAACTGTTTCTCCTCTATACAACTTCTGCCCCTTTGCCTGGAGCCAGACAACTATGAACTGAAACCTCTACAAACTGTGAGCTAATTAAACCTTGCCTTTAAAGATAATTAAGGACTGGCCAGATAGCTCAGTGGATTAAAGCACTTGCTTAGGCAGACCCAATGGCAGGTGTGCCATCCCTTGGCCTGGCCTGCTCTGAGCTGCCATGCCAGCCCTATCCCCAGGGCTCAGTGAGACAGCCATTGAGACTAGGCATGGTGGAGTGTGCCTGTAATCCCAGCTCTTTGGAGTCTGAACACAGGCGGATCACCAAGACTCCGATCTATGTAGTGAGACCCTATAGACAAGACCCCTGTACTAAATACAAAAAAATAAATAAAAATAATTAAATTTAATTAAATAAGTAAACTCTTTAAGACACAAGCCTAAGCAAAGACTATGAACCCCAGTTTCACAACAAACTGTATTTAGAATCAACAAACTAGAGATGTATGCAAACCCTCATTCCCAACAGTATCATCAATAGTAGTTAAATCTGGGACGCAACATATATGCCCATCAACAGATAAATGGATAAAGAAAATGGGGTACTTATACAGCAGAGTATTACTCTGCCGTATAGAAGGATAAACTTGAGCCATCTGTAGGAAAGTAATGTACCTTGAATATAACAATATTAAGCGAAATAAATCAGATATATAAGTTTAAATATCACATGATTTCTCATATGAGAAACTCAAATTATAAACAAAAAACAAAATATAAAGTCAAAGGAAGTAGGGAGATCTTTTTCAAATGAAAAGGGAAATAGATGAGTGGAGAGGGTAAAAGGGATTTAAAAAACAACTGAAGAAAAAGTGGAAATGGAGCTTTTATAAACAGAAAGGGTAAAAAGAATTGAAAAAGGGGGGAATGGAAAGAGAACAACAACAAAAAATCTTAGATGTGTTATGTACGTTACAAACTCCCCAAGATAAATGTAAACATTATGTACTGAAAATACATACTGATTTAAAAAATAGTTCAAGTTCCAGTGAAGCCTGACCTACATAATGAGAGGCTGTCTCAAAACACAAAAAGACCCAGCTGCTGTGTCAGCCCAGAACATGGTGCACCCTTGTAATCCCAGCACTTGGGAGGGTGAAACAGGAGCATCACGGAGAGTTTGAGACCAACCTGGGGGCTACAAAAGTGAGCACAGGCTTGCCTAAACTGCATAGTGAGACCCGGTCGCAAATAAAACAAAACCAAAAAGAAAAATTCATTCTTTTGGTTTTATTTTGAAAGGTAAGAAAATATCTTTTTCATTTTTGGCATTTAAATATAGAAACCACACAGCTGGAGAGAGAGTTCAGCAGCTTATGTGCCTGCCTGGCAAGTGCCAGGACCCGCCGGCTACCAAAACTGGGCATGGTGATCCACATCTATAATTCCTGCCCTGGAGAGGCTAAAAAAGGAGGGTCACTACAAATCTGAGCTGCTCAGCAAGATCCTTTACCAAATCAATCAATCAATCAATCAATCAATCAATCAATCAATCAATGATTTAAAAAATTAAATATAGAAACCATTTTCTATTTGTGCATTATTTGTCAAATATATTGTTTTCTGTCTACTGTTAATCCAACAGTTCTGTTGGGGAGAGAGCTCAGTGGAACAGTGCTTGCCTGGCAAGCATAAGGTCCTGAGTTCAACCCCCGGTATCATTAATAAATAAATAAATAAAAATAAAATCCTACAGTTCTATTTAAGAGAACCCTATATGATATGGAAAAAAAGGTCTTTTCAGATTTGTACATACCACAGCACATATGCTGAACTTTATTCCTAAGAAAATTAATTGGGAATCTTATGGTACTAGATTTCAAGTTTATTGAGTTTTATGGGCAGGTACAAAATTAGATTCATATTCTTTCTTGGTAAGAGGAGAAAAAGCATCAACTTTAGAATAGGAAAGCCAGCTCCCAATACTTAGCTGTTGCTGTGGTGTGAATATAATTTGAGTGTGTCTCCCAGGTATCACACTTGAAGCTTGGGCTCCAGAACTGCAGTAGT
The DNA here is from genome assembly GCA_004027025.1 of Myocastor coypus. Lineage (NCBI taxonomy): Eukaryota > Metazoa > Chordata > Mammalia > Rodentia > Myocastoridae > Myocastor > Myocastor coypus. The sequence continues at coordinate 39,367 of PVJA010016623.1, forward strand.
GGAAGGTAGTAGAAGCTACTACTTTGATACATGAAGCCTTGTAGAAGGCTGTTGGATTAGGGGAGCACTGGTCTAGGAAAGAATTACTGCTGGTCTCAGGAGTGAGTCTCCCAGGAGGGGCTTGTTATAAAGGTCAACTCATGTGCTTGGATCCTGCTGCATGCAGCTGTTTCCCTCTTTTTTTTCTACCATGGGGGTCCTCATCACAGGGCAAACAGAGCCTTCTGATTTTGTACTTATAGTCTCTAAAATCATAAACTAAATAAACCTCTTTTCTTTATGAAGTACCCACATCAGGCATTTTATTAAATAATACAAAATGGACTAACGCAACTGTGTACTGACCGCTGTCACGGTTTGCTCACAATAAGAGAATATGCTGCCATAACCAGGGTGTGAAATGAGAGGAATACTAAATATATACCCGACTTACAGAAGTTCTTTTTTTTTTTTTTTTGTCTTTTTGAGACAGGGTCTCACTATGCAGTTGAGGCTGGCCTTGAGCTCACTTTTGTAGCCCAGGCTGGTCTCGAACTCGCACCAATCCTCCTGCCTCAGCCTCCCAAGTGCTGGTATTACAGGTGTGAGCCACAGAAGTTCTATGTTAGTCCTTTTCTTCTGATTAAAAATAGAAAGGCATTCTGATATTTTCTCTGTAAATTAATCAAGTCAATTCAACCAAATGATTTAAATAATCCTATTTATGACTCAATGATGTAAAGTTATGAATGCCACATGATTTCTGAGGCCTAACTAATATAGACAAATTATATCAAAGGCTTTAGTCATTTTACAATATGAAATATAATTTGTTAATTCTAAAGCTAATTAATCAGGACATTATAATTGGCCATATTCTGTATTTAAAAAGAACAATCTTAAAACTACTTACATCTGGTTGAATAGCTTTAAATACTGGGACATCCATTAGTGTTATCTGACCCTGAAATAAAAAAAAGTGAAAGAATGATAATTTCTTTTTTTTGGAACTCTGTGATATATCATATATTCTAAATGAAAGGTGTTGGGGATAAAGCTTAGGGTATTTGGTTAGCATGTGATCCCTAGCACTGCAAAAAAACTCAGAAAATATTACACTGTACTCTAAAATATTACTGAATATTCAACTTTAAGGTGTTATAGAAAATGTTTAGAGCCAGGCGTGGTGGCGCATGCTTATAATCCCAGCACTTGGAAGGCTCAGGTAGGAGGATTGGTGCAGGTTCAAGACCAGCCTGGGCTACAAAAGTTAGCTCAAAGCCAGCCTGAACTGCATAATGAGACCCTGTCTCAAAAAGAAAAAAAAAAAAAAATGTTTAAAAACTAGTCCTAGTAGCATTAAATATAAATATTCAACTTTGTTAGACCCTGTCTCAAAATTAATTAATAAAAGTTTGAAAATGAGCATTAGCAGAGTGCTTACCTACAAGCACACAGCCCTGGGTTTAAACCCAGTACCACAAACACCAAAAAGCAATGAGACCACACTAAACAATACATTATGATTTAACATGCCATCGGCCTACCTCTCAGTTGTGGATACAGAACAAAATTCACAAATATCTTTGTGTATATGATCAAGTATAATTTATTGCTTGAATATAAGACTGGTTCAGCATTAGGAAATCAATGCAATTTATTAACAAATTAAAGAAAAGTAACAGAAATTTATACTGATACCAGTTAAGAAATAAAAATATTTTTGATACCCTTCATATATGATAATGATCCCTACTGATTCACTTTCAACTATTAAGTTAACAAAAGTAGTAAAAAGTACTTCTCAGATGTTTAGATGTCAATAAAGTACAGCTGATTTGGGGATATATAAGCTGATGAAAGAAGACATAATTTATAAGGCTGCTCACCAAGATTCTAACATCTCCCACTCTATCACATTTATGTCATAGTTTTGTTACTCTCTCCCCAAATTTCCCTAACCATTTTTTTTTTTAGAATTACTTTATTTTATTTTTTTTTTCTTGTTTCAGAACTTTTGTTTATTTTTATGGCCGGCTCAACCTGCCCTGAAGGTAGGGCTGGCACAGCATATGGTGCCAGGGATCGAACTGTGGTCCCTGCAGCCGCCCAAGCTTTCCTATGCAGGCGCTTTAGATCACTAAGCCATCCTGCCGGGCCCCCCTAACCATTTTTTTTTTTTTAACCAAAATAGGATATCACTATGTAGTTCAGGCTGGCCTTGAACTCACTACAACCCTCATGCCTCAGCCACCTAAGTTCTAGGATTACAGGCATGTGCCACCACACCTAGCCGTAACCATTTTTTCTTTTTCTTTTTCTTTTCCTTTCCTTTTCCTCTTCTCTCCTCCCCTTTCCTCTCCTCTTTCCTCCCCTCCCTTCCTTCCCTCCCTCCCTCCCTCCCTCCCTCCCTCTTTCTCTCTCTTTCTGTATGTTATAGCTGGCTAGGTCTCCCATTTTTTCTTTTTCCTCTTTCTTTCTTTCTTTCTTTCTTTCTTTCTTTCTTTCTTTCTTTCTTTCTTTCTTTCTTCCTTCCTTCCTTCCTTCCTTCCTTCCTTCCTTCCTTCCTTTCTGTATGTTATGGCTGGCCAGATCTGCCCTGGGGTGGGGCTGGCACAGCATGTAGTGCCAGGGATTGAATCGTAGTCCCTGCAGTTGTGCAAGCTTGCCTAAGCAGGCACTCTAGACTGCTGAGCTATCTCACCAGTCCCCATAACCATTTTTCAATCTGCTACAAAATCGAATTCAACAGCATAATATGTAAATTATGTAAAAAGTCTAAAGGGGAAAGAGGCAGGAAGCTTACCGCATATTCTTCTGGTGTAACTTTAAGAACATCAAATACCACAGCATCGAAGCTTTTCTTCAGTTCAGAACCTTTGTCACTTAATGATTCAGAGCTGCTACTTTTCTGTTAATCAGAAGAAATGGAATTATTTTAGTACTGTTTCACAGTCAATGTCATAGAAATTAGATACTGAGTCTAAAAACTAGAAACAGGGTACCGCGGTGCCACCTCCCCGACTTAGGCTGCTGGTTTCAGAGCTCCACAGGTCTTCACCCATTGTCGTCGTCGCGTCGTCCAAAATGTCTGCCGGACCAAGTGCTGCTAGTGGCAGCAGCCGAAGACTTCAGCAGACACAAAATCAAGTAGAAGAGGTGGTGGACATAATGAGAGTCAATGTGGATAAGGTATTAGAAAGAGACCAGAAGCTGTCCGACTTGGATGACCGCGCCGATGCACTGCAAGCCGGAGCCTCTCAGTTTGAGAGGAGTGCTGCCAAGTTGAAGAGGAAGTACTGGTGGAAGAACTGCAAGATGTGGGCCATAGGGATCAGTGTGCTGGTGATCATCACTGTCATCAGCATCGTGTGGAGCGTTTCTTCTTGAAGAACCAGTGAAACTCAGGCCTTGCTGATCAGGAAACCTCTTCAAGACCTTGACTTTGAACCTGCTCTATTACCAAGCTTATCTACTGTTATTTTTAAACTGATTATCTCTGGTAGTTTGTGTAAAGTTCAGTTTGTAGGAAATGTGCCTTTATTTTTTAATATGCACTCCAAACTAGAGGTGTGGCCAGCCCCACCCACATTTTGCACAGAGCCTTTACAGATTTACATATGGATGGATAGGAGGACTTCCTATACTAGACATAGTATTGTTGTCACTAAGGAATTGCCATTTGTTCCAGTTAAGTTAGCTGTCCTGGGCATCTGACATTACCTACAGCTCCACGTTTTAAACCTTTGGGTAATGAAATTTCCAAGTTGTGCCTTCCAGAACACTACTGCCTCATACACACATCTGTGACAGTGATGGGCTGTGCCTTGCTTTGATACTTCCC
>PVJA010016624.1:0-34445 GCA_004027025.1 Myocastor coypus
GGACACTTGCTAAGAGCAGCCTGGCTGAAGGACTCTGTGCTGGCCGAGGTGAGGAGCCCTGGAGCAGCTGCTGAGGGGCACCTGTGCAGGGGCTACCTGTTGAGGGGCACCTTTTGAGGCCCTCTTCCTGAGGCACCTGCTGAGGAGGCACCTGGCCAGGCTGTCAGGAGCACACTGGCTCTACTTGCGTTTTGACTCCTGGCCAGTTCCCAAGTCTCGCCATCGCAGCCTTCCTGTAACCATGTACTACGGTCTTCTCCAGGCAGCAGATGGCAGCAGTTTCAGCTGCAGAGGAGCTGGAGTTGTCACTCAGTTTTCTACTCTGAGCGCCTGCTCAGTAAGCCCCACGGTGCTCCGCACTTTGTCTCTTTCTGGACCTGTTCTGCCTACAGGACTGGCAGTACCTTAGGAAGATTTTTTTTTTTTTGGGGGGGGGGACCAGGGTTCGAACTCACGACCTTGCACTTGCCCAGCAGGCACTTGTGCCTCGGAGCTATCTCCCCAGCCCCCCAGGAAGATTTTTTTTTTCTTTCTATTCTGAGCCCTGTTTCAGAGGAATAGTTTGTGTTCTTCAGGCCGCTGGGGAATAGTGCACAAACCTCTTGGTACCCAATCAAACTCACAGTTAAAAAATCCTGGCCAACTTTTGTGTGAGAACTTTTAATAGCTGGGGGATTCTGTGCCATTTTCCCTGGGGTGCCATTTTCCCTGGGGTGCCATTATGAAGGAGGTGGCAGAGGCCGTGGGAGGCCACGCAGCAGCTCGAGGCTCCCTTGCCAGGCTCTGGGTTTGTTAGAAAGTTGGGTGGTTCTGGATCATCAGCAGGAAAGTGTCAAGGGCACTGTCATGGATGGCGAAGATTGTCCCAATTAGTAATGATTAAATTCACCATAAAATTTGGCTCAGAGGAGTTACTTAATTTCAAACAAACAATTATGTGGGGGTGGATGTGCTCTTCTGGGGGGTGTGGCGGCAGTGAGCAGCGGAAGGGCAAGGACAGCGGTGAGCCTCCTGGAGTGGCTTCTCTGTGCGTGTGACGCAAGGGACAGGCCGTGGGGAGGAGGCCAGTGAGGACTTCCTGGGTGGTGACGACCTTATTTCCTGGTCTTTGTGGAATTTTCTTGGCAAAGGGCAGCTGCCTTCTGGAGACTTCGGGTGCTATGAGACCTCTCCACCTGGAGTCTGCTGTTCATCACAGGTGCCTGAGTGCCGGGACACCAGCATTTCTTGGACAGCACCATGTGCTTAAGGTGCCCGGACCTGGCTGGACAGCCCTGACCGCTCTTGGAGCGCCATTGTGTGTTCTTCCACAATCTCTGTTGTAAGGAGACTAGGTGCTTTCTTCCCCCTGGATGTTTACTTTTTGAAAAATACCAAACCACAAGGTATGCTCTGATGAGTTTTCATAAAATGGAAACAGGTGTGAGAGCAGCACCCTGACGAAAAAACCCACCAAGCCCCAGAGCCTTGGGACCCCCTTCTCGGCACAAGGGTCCTGGTCCCCTGACGCTAGCTTCCTCTTCACAGCGATGTGCTCATTCCTGCTGGGCCTCTCACTTCCAGCACTTCCGTGCCTCTTCTGTCCTGTAGACGGCTCATGAATTCTCTTCTTCTCATCTGCTATTCTGTGGCATGAGCCAATCAGTGCAATGGCTCAGTCACTCCCCTGTGGCGGGTGTTTGATTATGATAAATAATACTACTGTGGTAATTCTTATGGAATGGGGAAGAGGCATTTGCATGACCTTGGACGTGCATTTAAGAACATCACCGGTAGGCCCTCTGTAGTGTCCATACCGCCTTAGTGGATAGCGTGAACCATTGTCCAAAGTGATGGCCTTACCTGTTGGAATACTGGAGCGTCCTGCACCCGTCATTACCAGTTCCTGGCACTGTCTGTCTCTCCACATCAGCCACCCTGGGGTCTGTGCTTCACATCCTGAGTTCAGATTTGGCTTCCCTGAAGGCTAGTGTGGTTGAGCATGTCTTCTTTGTTTGCTACTGGAAGAGGAGCCAGCTATCCCTTGATTTTGGATTCAGAAGAATAGAGCAAGGCTCCAGGGGAGACCTCTTATTTCCACCAGCCCAGGGAACCCCTCTGCTCTTGCCTATGCTTAGCAGTGGCCTGAGGCGGGGCATTGGCCTTGCGGGTGGTGGACCACGTGGTCGTCTCCATTCCTGGTCACAAAGTACGTGCCACTTGAGAGGGATGCAATTAGCTGCCAAGCTCCCCTGAAGTTCAGAGATGCATTGGATGGCGTCAGCAGCTACCATGAGCTGCTCGTGCCTTACTGTGCATGCCTAGGGCTGCTACCAGGCAGCGCCTAGCTCAAGGCCAGATGCCCTGGTGGGTGGAGTCCAGGCTCCTGCCAGTGACACTGTGACTCAATTTCCCGGTCTGTATGATGGGTGTGATGATCACACCTTTGATCTCACTGGTCCTAGTCAGTGGAGATGGAATCCTTCTCTGCACAAGAGACTCAGCTTCCAGAATTCGAACTTCTGTCCACTTACTCACTTCTGTTTTTTAAAAAAATTTTTACATTCCTAATTAATATTAAGGAGAAAGAAATAGCAGTGAGACAGTTTCATAATAGGTTAGTAGGACAGATACAATAATTAATACACTGCATATTGTTGTATTCATAGTAGTTGTTCAGATTGCAAGATGCAGACGTGTTATCTTGTCTAAACACTGTTAGTATAGATCTTTCTTTTCACTGAGCAAAGAGAAAGCAGCTGTATATCATTTGCTCACTTCTGCCTACATAAAGTGCTCTCTCTGTCTCTCTCTCTGTTGGCTCATGAAGAAGGAGGAACATGGGCGCCATTGCTGTGTGGTCCTGTGAGGGCCAGGGCCCTGGAATGGGACCGTTCTCTGTTTTCCTCTTTCTGAGGAAAGTTCATGGTCCCTTGCTCCTGGGAAGCTTTGTACATGACTTGTCTTTTGAAGTTCACCAGTTCGTTCTGTATGTGCTTTGTCTTAGATAGAACTACTCCTTTTGGATCAAAGTCCTTGTGCTTATGCAGTCACTCACTAGTAACCATGACCGTCACTGCCACCACCCGTACCTACGTTAACTCATAGCTTTACATTGCTCTGGGTGTGGCCTCTGCTCGGCGAACGGGGCGGCGAGCTTTGGTCTTGGCGAGGCTCTGACGTGAATGGGTCCCGTGCCACAGTCTCTCACAGGCAGCAGAAGAAATTCCTGCTTGTCTTTATTGTTCTGATATCAGGTTACATGCTCTACCAAGTGACTTATCATTCACTTAGTCCTGGGATGACCTGGGTAACGAGTTGCCCACAGCCTCAGTGGTTTGATTTGGAATGAACACAGAAACATCTTACATATAAAGGTAAACCTATACTTCACGCGACCTAGCAATTCAACTCTTATCTGTTTATCTAAGAAAAATGAAGCTCTGAGTCCTGCGCAGACATGTTTTTTAACTGACTTTATTTTTAACTGATGGGGAATAATTTCACAAGTTCCTGGGCCACAGTGTGCTATTTTAACATGTGTATACATGATTGGAATGATAAATCAGGCTATGAATGTGGTAGTCAGCTCCAAAGAGAACGTAGTTTAGGCTTCATCTCTGCTCACAACATGGATGAAATACAAGAAAAAGAAAGCACTCCGTACAGTGGCCTTTATGAGGCATTACGCGGTAGGGAAATGGGAGGGGAGCAGGAGGAGCAGTGCCTCCCAGAGGGGAGAAGAGAGCAAGGTGTGGGAAGGGAGGACGGCTGAGGAGCACAGAGGAGCCCTAGGGTCAGAGAACGTTCTGCTCTGATAGTGGCGGAGTCCATGCCATCTGTCATTTATTTATTTATTTCTTTTTGTGGTACCAGGGATTGAACTCAGGACCTTGCGTGTGCCAGGCAAGCACTTATTCCACTGAACTATCTTCCTGGCCCTCAGACCATTTTATACTGTTGCCAAATTCATCGATCTTCACACTTCACACTGAGTGAAGGTCATCCTCACATGTAAACAGTCCCTTAATTTAAGTCTTCATGGCTTGAAGCCAACATCGCAATTGTCCACAGTGATGCCATCAGTGCCTTTTGTGGACCTACAGCCTGCCGCGTGTCTGCCAGGCTGGCTTAGCTGCTATATCCTTGGCCCCTCTGCACTCCACCAACTGGGACTGGCTGCTGTCTGGGGGTCGTTTTTCTCCTTTGGTTGGGAGGTTGTCCATGACTGGGATGTTTCGAGGCTAGATGATGGCAGGGAGCCCACGTTTCTTCTCTCAAAGAATCAGAGGTGTGAGAAGAGTGACCAAACCCAGTCTCCAAGTGACAAGTGGAAACTTATGTGGGCTCTGAGCTTTCATTTGTGGCACATTGGGTGGCTTTCCACTGGCCAGAAATACGGCGTGGCTGTACGCAGAATCTGGGCAGGGGAGGACCCTTAGAGTTCAGGTCTAGATGTCCCCCAAGGCCACATGCATCTCTGGAGCAGGCTTCTAGAGTTTGCAGTTGACTCGTGGCCCAATGATGGGATCGTGGGTGTGAGTGCTTCACCTGCCCTAGGGCCAGCGGCCTGTGTACAGGGGAGGGAAAGAGAGGCGCGTGTGCTGCTGTGCCTCCCTTTCACTCTGACTGCTTTTTTCTGTTCTCTGCTTCCATGAACTGCTGCCCTTTGCCACGTGACATTCTGCCTTGGAGCCAACCCAGCATGGACTGAAGCTTTCACACACTGTGAGCTAACTAAATCTTTCTTTCCCCAATTCTGGCCCTTAGGTATTTTGTTCCAGTAATGAGAGAAAAGCAGCCAAGACAAAGACTCAAAAGTTGGGGCACAGGCGGAGGCCCAGGAGGAGCACTTGGGCCGTGTGGTGCCATCCGGACAGGAGGTGGCTGGCCTCCTGTGGCACTGATGAAGCTGGTGTGTGGTGACTGAAGTGGGGTCAGCATCTGGCCTGATGTAGAACCGTGACCTCCGTGGTCCCCAGGGAGTCAGAACAAAGTGCTGACAGCATCCCTGTCACGAATCCTTAGGATTTTATGCTCTGCTCCTCAGCGGTGTCTCTCCAACTCCAGAACTGAAGCAGTGTGGAGCCCCACTCTTCAGAGGAGCAGGCCGTGGGCTTAGCCACCTCTCAGTACTTGTTCGTGATCACAACTCTATAAGACACAGACGCTCTCCCAAGAAGCTAAAATCCTCTCAAGTAATATAGTGAAAGATAAATTCGCACCGAGTGCCTCAACCCTTCTGGGAACTCTTTCTGTTTCAAGAAGAAAACAATGGTTTGGTCACATACATGTGTAGCAGGACTAGAGGGAGGGGGGTTCTGTGTCTGGGCTCCTTTGTGGCTCCATGCATGGTACTTCTCAGTACTCACCGTCTCTCTCCGCCCCTGCCACCCTGCTGACAGATATTATTACTGTCATCACTGCATGCATGACAAACGGAAGGCGGCTCAGAGTAAATGGTATAGGAGGCAACGGAGGACAAAGCTTGAGTGAGCTGGTGTGACCCCTGGCTGGTTTCCTCCATCTCTTTGCTGCCCTATCTCTTCAGAGACAGACCTCTAAGGGTTTTATAGCTTAGAAAAAGCATAGGGCCCGGCGGGATGGCTCAGTGGTCTAAAGCACCTGCTTAGGAAAGCTTGGGCAACTGCAGGGACTGCGGTTCGATCCCCAGCACCACATGCTGTGCTAGCCTTGCCCTCAGGGCGGGCTGAGCCGGCCATAAAAATGAATAAATAAACAAACAAAAGTTCTGAAACAATAAAAAGATAAATAAATTAAATTTAAAAAATTCAAAAAAAAAAAAAAAGAAAAGAAAAAGCATAAATATCTAATACTCCATATTCACGCAGGGACCTTCATTATTTTATGACTTTATTTCTAACCCCAAATTTAGTGGTTGTTGCTATTCCATTTCCACACAGATCAGCAGACTTAGGTCCCAGGGAATTTATTGATTTCTGTTGGTTGTGGAGCGATGGACAGTAATGAAATGACAAGAGAAGATGACAGGCTTTTGACAAATGTCTTCTGAATGCCTGACATTCTCAAATACAGGATGTTATAATACTCAGGATAAAACACAAGTTCCGTAGGGTTAGCATCAAAAGAGGGGAAATTCGTGAAAGGGAAGGTGAACTGGATACAGAGCAGTCTTCTTAGCAACAGACCTAGCTTTGGCTCACCTCGGCCTCTGCAGATGTCATGGGGGTTTGTCATTGCCAGTGACCTGCTCTGGCTACCCATCTGGGACAGAGGCAAATCTCCAAAGGACAATAATCTATTTCAGAACCCCAAATAATAGCTATAGTTAAAAATACAGGTGATACCTAGAATTCAGTCACAAATAACCAAACGGATGAGGTGAGACATACGGAAAACTAATGAAAACAGTATCAGAAATCACAGCGACAGGAGATCCAGTAGTGGAGCTATCAGAAGAATTTAAAATACTTAGCAAATTGTACATGCAAAGGACTGAGGAAAGAACTGAAAACTTTGGGAGAGTACTAGAAATAAATCCAAATAGGAGTCTGAATATTTCTTATCTCTGGAAATCCTAGAACTGAAAAATATGAAAACTGAACTGAAAAACTAAGTGGATAGATTTGACAGTCTCAGCATCTTGGGTTGGGGCTAACAACTTCCCAGGTTGGCACGTTTGTCAAGACTTAATTTTCCCTTTAAATATACGTAGCTTATTGTGTTTAGTCTATACCTCAATTTTTCTGTTTAAAAATTCAAATAACCATGGAGAAACAAAAGAGAAAACCAGAAGACAGGAAGGTGGAGGGAGGGCCCAGAGTGAGAAGGCCTAGTGCAAGTCCGATGAAAGGCTCGGGAGGAGAGACGGCAAGGCTGCCCGCCCAGTCTGCCACGTGTGACCACGCTCCTTTCTTTTGTATCATCCTACCCCTTAGCTCACACTATACAACAGAGAGGGACAGTTGGGACAGAGGTCTGTGAAGCTAAACTGCACACGCTTATCCTTTCCAGAAAAGTCTTCATGGTATAGAGTCATGTTTGGTAGACGGTGGTTGAGGATACAGTATTCCAGAACTAATCAAAGACAGGAAGCTGTTAATTCTAAGACAATTGATGGCCATCACTGAGCAGCTGTAAAGTGAGAGCAGCTGTAAAGTGAGAGGACAAGTAGGTGATGCCACCAAGCTGCAGAAAACCTGTCATCATGGGCAGCTGAGTTCAGAGAAAGTGACTTTGAGAAGTAAAATAAACTCATTTTCAAAAAACAGAGAGTAGCCTAGTCATTCATACCTATACCCAGTCTCAATCACTCTCCGGTTGCAGTAGGGGCGGGGCCAGCACAGCATGCTGGGGACTGAACCCCAGTCACTGCGCTCTGCCTAAGCAAATGCTTTAGTCTGCTGAGCTATTTGGCCAGCCCGAACCTTATTTTTAAAAGTAAAATTAAAAATACCTTTATACACTATCAAAGACTAAAAAGACACAGCCAGGTGCAGGAGTATAGGCCTGTAATCCCAGAACTTTGGGAAGCTGAGGTAGGAGGATTGCATGTTTCAAACCAGCTGGGGCAACTTAGCAACTTAATGAAGACCTGTTTCAAAACAAACAAACAAAAAATAAAAAAGGGGCTCAGGGAAAAGTCTGTGCTTTTAAACCTTAAGTAAAAAAAAAAAAAAAAAAAAAAAAAAAAAAAAAAAAAAAAAAAAAAAAAAAAAAAAAAAAAAAAAAAAAAATAGACATGCCACAAACTGGAGAAGAAATTTGCAGTGTGTAATTGACAAAAGACTTACTACATAAATGTACAGTTTATAGACTTCCTGTGAATTATCAGGACATAATATGTTAGGAAAATGACATTTCACAAAAGATGATATCCAGGGTCAATTAACTTACAAAGTGCTTAACTTCATTAAGAGCCAAGGACATTGAAGCTGGGTGAAGGGACATATGCCTGGAGTCCTTGCAATCTAAAGACTGAGGCAGGAGGATTGCCATGAGTTTGAGGTCAGCCTGAGTTACAAAGTTAGTTCCATGCCAGTTTGAGCTATGTAGCAAAGTCCTGTTTCCAAAACCAAACAAAGCAAAACAAAAAATCAAGAAAATTCAAATTAAAATTGTGACAAAGCGCCCTCTCTCATCAGTGTGGAAAATAAAAGTAGAAAGAATGCTGCTATAGTTTGAGGTTTAGCAAAGAGAGCAATACAATACAGGACACTTAGTTACAATATTATTTTATAATGAATCACCCAAAGAATCATATACAAAGAATGCAGAAAATCTGTCCACACACTAAAGACCAAAGAATCCAGCTGAGGACCCGGCTCTCCCAGTAATGTCCTGCATGAAGGCCCAGAGTCCACAACAGTGCCTCGCACAAGGCCAACTGCAGGCTCGGAACCCATGACAACGCCTTGTGCAGTCCCGCATCATGCATCTGTACTGGCAAGGCCCAGAGGTCAGTGGTGGAAGCTGGAAAATCTGTGCCAGCGAGATGAAGGGTCTGCACTAGCAGGCTGAGGGCTCTGAACTGGAGCCAGGAAGCGATGCTCAGAGTAAGAACCAGAGCTCCCCACCAAGCTCCTGAGCTGCTCTGACAATGAGCACAGCTAGGTTTCCATCAGGAAGGCCAACGTGACAAGCTTCTGCAGGGGACTGAGCCGTGTGCCACATACCCTCCCAGGGGCTGGAAGGATAGGACATGCTTTAGTTTCTCTCAGGAGCAAACTGGATGGATTATATGGTAGGCGTATATTTAACTTGTTAGGGAACTCCTAACTTGTTTCTCAAAGTGGGTTTTTCATTCACATTCCCACTGTAGTGTATTTGGCCTCTGATTTTTTTCAAATCCTGCTCAGCACGTGGCATGATCCGGCTTTAGTTTTAGCCATCTCACTGTGTGTGTAGTGGTGTCACACTGTGTTTTCGATTTGCGTTTTCCTAGTGGCTGGTAATGTCTAGCATGATGTGTGCTTATCTGTCATTTTTATTTTGTTATTATTGTTTTTTAATCTGCCATTTTTATATGTTCTTTGGTAAATTGTCTATCCAAATGCCTCTCTGTTGTTGGGATCTTACTCTGATGTTATCTTCCTCTAGAAAGAGTACTTCTGCTTTGTTTATTTCTTCCATGCATATGATGGAAATCTGGACTCATGGCACTCTAAGCTCAAAGTCTACATTGCGACATTCCAGCAGGTGACCTGAGTTACCCTGGGCTCACAGGGGCTCTGTCTTATCTGGCTTGTCCTCTTTCCAGAGGCGTAGCTCTTTGGCTTCATTAACGAGGCAGAGTGTTTTCCCAGGGTCACTCACGGGCTGGCAGGGTCTGGTAGCAGAAGGAGCTGCGTGGCCTGAGTGCAGGGCCACCACCCTGACCCCGGCCTCTCTTGCTCTGTGGTCTGCTAGCTCCTCCCTGACCTCTACCCATTTGCTGCTTTGCAGAGTGCTGAAGCCCTGATTGTCCTGTAGGAAGGGGTGGTGTGTGTCACCCAGCCTCTCTGCTTTCTCTGCACATTCTGAAATTCTTTCCTAGATCAACGTTGGACCTGTTGGGCTCATCTTATGTTCTTGAAAAATATATTCAGCATCCATTTTCCACATCACTTGATTGGGCTGAGTGATTAATTTTTTCCCCCTAATTCTTATCGAGTCTCTGTTTCTGTTCTCACAGTTTGTATTTGCAAGGGTTTCATCTCTTTTTCTCTGAATCAGTCTCTACCTTTTCTTTCCCTCTTCCTCTTCCTCCTTTATTTCATAGTTTATTGTAAGGATGCACTCCATATTTTCTTGTGTCCATGTAGATATTTATGAAATTTCTTCTCCCTCCTACCTGTTTCCTTCAGCTTTTTCTGTTACAAATAATATTTCATGTCTGTAAACACTGGCTCTTGGCCCATGCTGGAGAGACCTGAAATGCTGACTGTGCCGGGCAGGGACACTCGGTTGGAGCCGCCCCTCCCACTAGCCGTCAATACACTCATTCTTTGATTGGGGAGCACCCAGATCCTTTATTTTAATTTTTTTAAAATTTTATCTATTTATTTTTTCTTGTTTCAGAGCCTTTGTTTGTTTATTCACTCATTTTTATGGCTAGGCGCAGCATGTGGTGCCGGGGATCGAACCGCAGTCCCTGAAGCCGCCCAAGCTTTCCCAAGCAGGCGCTTTAGACCAATGAGCCATCCCGCCGGGCCCCGCACCCAGATCCTTTAGATAAGCACCTTCCAGACTCCTGTCTGGAGGTCAACGCAGCCACCGCCTGTGTCTAGGGATCACGTAGCGGCCAGTGCTGCTGGTCACCGACCACCTGAAGCTTGTCCCTCTGCTGTTAGAAGTCTGGACGTGTCCAGGTCTAGTGTCTTCCAGGCTTCCCTCAGCCACCGCCTCCAGGATTATGTTGGGTTCAGGGCTGAGATTTACCTTTTTTTCTAGGATGAGGAAGGAACTCATTGGATGCATTCAGTTGACAGATTGCACTCTCCCATTCCACAGAACAGAGAGCCGGTTTTCGCTGCCAACCAGGTAGCCTCCCCTGTTCCCTGTGTTAGAGACTCCCGCTGCCCCTGGGCCTTTCTTCTGTCTGGGCACATCTGCCCTGGAAAGGTGGTGAAAAGAACGGAAGTAGCCCGGCCCCACCGTGCAGAGGTGCACACACTCACGCCACCATCTCTGGAGCACTGATGCCCGACGGGAACTGGCCTGGCTTAGGGGATGCTTCTCCTCTGCGCCATAGCTCTTCTGTGCCAGCTGGTGAGAAGGCTCCAGGCAGGAGCTGACTGCAAGCGTCCTCGCAGGTGGGAGTTGGGACTGACAGGAGCAGATGGGTTGGGCTGGCGCTCAGCTAGTGATGGTCGGTGGCGGCGGGGTGTCTGGGGAGGGCTGGGCCCCCGTGGGCCTGAGAAGGGTTTGGGGATTCCCTTTCTGGACAGTTGGAGGACTGGTGGTGCAAAGTGGGCCAAATTAGGGGAAGGGTACCTGGGTTGGGGTGGCAAACGTCCTAATTATGTGATGGCAGATGTGAGGAGGGGTTCTTGGAGGGTTCCGGAAGGTGGCACATCACTGCTTGGGGGCACACAGCAATCAGCAGCAGGCTGGGCTTGTACACCATGGGGATATTGGAGGGCTGTGACGGGGCGGGGGCGGGGGTTCCCCGAAATCTGTGCCTGAGCTTTTCTGGCTCAGGGGCGGGGAAGGGGGCTCTCCCTGGTCGCCATCTTGCTGGCCTGCATGCCGACGCCCCACCGTGCTGCAACGGTGACTTGCAGCCACCTTCCCGCCTTTAGGAGTACCATGCTCCATCCAGGGCAGGGCCTGTGCCCCCACAGCCCTGGCACCGGGCAGGCTCCACCAAGAGCGGGCACTGGTCCCAGTTTCCATCATCAAAGCCAGCCTGGAAGTTCCCTGGTGCTCCCTGCCTCCTTAGGGTGGAAAGGCCCTGGCTGGAGCTGGCACTTCACGTGCACTTGACTGATGAAAGAATGTATCAGTGAGCCAAGGCTTGTAACTGTTTCCCTTTTTTTTTTTCTTTGGAAGTATTGGTTTACAGGAGTTTTGTTTGGAAGTTGAGTACATCCATTTTGCAAGGGTGTACTCATACTATTTCATGTAAAGGCACCCCTCTTGGGGTGTGCCCCTCACCGTCCAGTCTTCAGGGCAAAAGCGGCTCTGCCTGGGTGCTTGTCTGGCTTTCCGTTTCCTCTGACATAAACATGGGCCCCAAAGCGGCCAACTAGAGTCCAGTGGAGATGCTCGTGTCGGTCCTACCCGCAGCCCTGGATGTAGTCCTCCAATTTGGCTCCTTTTGGCTTCTGCTTTCCTCTGTACCTGCTTTCCTGTGAGGCAAAGAGCACCCAGGAGAGTCTTGGCCATGCACCACACTGCCAGTGCTTGGAGGCCCGGTTGTGCAGGCCCTGCTGTCTCTCCTTGGAAGGCACGTGTCCGTGCCCTTGCGAGCCACCTGCTCCAGGGTGGGGCCTGTGCTTTGTTGGCTCTGGTGCAGCTGTTGGTCAGCCGGCTCACTACCGAGTATCCACGAGGCCTCCACCCTCTGCCTCCTGTGTGCTCCACAGTGGCCCTGAGCGGAGCTCAGTAGTCTCACTGTCCCAGTGTCCCAGTGTCCACCTCACAGGTGAACAGCTTTGCCAGCACGGTTGGGAGACAGCACCTGGCGGAGCCATTGCCGACATCACATGACTTAATCCACCGACAAGCTTCACCTACAGCCCATGGCTGGGGATGAGGTGGGTGTGGGACCTCATGACCTTGGAAGGGCAGGGCAGGACATTTAGGGCACCTGTACACCTCACACACCTGGAGCTCTTACATTTTGCACTGGACGTATGCATCTATGGCTGTTAATGCGGTGGCCAGGGACTGTCCCTGTCTTCTCAGTCTCTCAGCAGGGGCAGATGACGGGTTCTTACAGGGGAGACTGAGGTACAAGCCCTTTAAACCAGACCCTTGGTCAGCATGGGTACTGATGGCAGGGGGCTTGGTGGGGGTGAGGGCCTTCTGCCCTCAGTGGCATTGAACCGTGTTTGCTCAGGTATGGGACCTGATGGGGGAAGGTGCAGGGAGGCCAGAGGCCTGGGCCCCGGAGCATTGACCCTCGTTGGAGGGGCTCCCAACATTCCGATTCAGGGCAGCCCCACCTGATTTCCTCCTAACAGAGCTGGATATGGGAGGCTGAGTGTCCGTTTTCATGTGGCAACATTTTGCTTTGTCCCTCTCTGCCCTTCATGCTCTGGCTTCTGCAGCTGAGTGGTCTGTCCTCTTCTCTGGGATGACCTGTAGCAAACATCAGGATGCCCCTAGGTCCTGGATAGAGGAAGGGCCAGCTAGCGGAGGCCCCTGGGGCTGGCTCAGCTTGGGGTAAGGGGACAGAGGCGCTGATGGCTGCTAAACTGTCTGTATGGTATGCGTGTGTGCGTGTGTGCGTGTGTGCGTGTGTGCGTGTGTGCGTATGTGTGTGTGTGTGTGTTTGTGTGTGTGTGTGTGTGTGTTGATGTTGCCTGGAAACTCTGCTCCCCTTGGGTGGGAAGTGGCTGCTGACATGAGGCTACCCAAGAGGTCAGTGAGAAAGATGCCCGAGGGGAACCCAACTTAGTGTGGCACCTAGGGGTCAGAGCAGGGGCTCCTGAGAGCCACTGGAAGCAGGTGAGCCATTCTGGGGTAGCTGACTGTGCTGTTGCCCAGTCAGTGAGGGCTCAGGGTAAGGAAGACATGCTGACTTCTTCCTGCAGTCCCTGAAGGGGTCTGTTGGCCAGGGCTGCTGGCGAGAAGGCTCAGGGGTTCAGGAGCAGGTCAGGTAGCATTGGTTCACCTAGGAGGAGACCTGCAGAGCCTGAGCCAGTCTCTGCAGCATCCTGCTCAGGGCCTGCTTGACCTCCTGGTTCCGCAGGCAATAAATGACGGGGTTGAGGAGGGGCGTGAGCACCGTGTACACCACGGACACCAGCTTGTTGTAGTCAAAAGAGTAGATGGCGCGTGGCCGGGCGTAGATGAAGAGGGAGGCCGAGTAGAAGATGATCACCACAGCCAGGTGCGAGGCGCAGGTGGAGAAGGCCTTCTGCCGGCCGGCCGTGGACGGGATGCGCAGCACTGTGCTGAGAATGGCCGCGTAGGAGAAGATGGTGAGCAGCAGCGGGCCCAGCAAGATGAGCAGCGCCAGGAGGAAGTCTACCAGCTCTGCCAGGGACATGTCGGAGCACGCAAGGTTCAGCAGTGGGGACACATCACAGAAGAAGTGGTTCATGATGTTGGGGCCACAGTAGCCCAGGCGGGAGATGAAAAAGACCTTCCCCAGGGAGATGGTGAAGCCGGAGAGCCAGGAGCCGCCGGCCAGGAGGCTGCAGAGGCTGGAACTCATGATAGCTGGATAGCGCAGCGGGTTGCAGATGGCCACGTAGCGGTCATAGGCCATGACTCCCAGGAGCGTGCACTCGGTGCAGGCCAGCGCCAGGAAGAAGTAGAGCTGTGCCATGCAGCCTGCGAAAGAGATACGCTGGAACTCAGCGATGGTCAGGCTGAGCAGCATCTTGGGCACTGTGACAGAAATGTACCACACCTCCAGGAAGGACAGGTTGCTGAGGAAGAGGTACATGGGCTTGTGCAGTGCGGGGCTGGCGCACACCACCACAATGATGATCAGGTTCTCGGCGATGGTCAGCAAGTAGGTGACCAGGAACAGCACGAGCAGGCCTAGATGGAGCCCCAGGGATCCTGGGAAGCCCGCCAGGATGAACTCAGTCACCTCAGAGTGGTTGCTCTTTGCAGACACGGTGCCCATGGCCCTACTTTGGGGAGTAGAGGTAAGCAGGCAGTGGGGCAAGACCAGCAATCCTCTCCCCTGAGTTAAGCTTCCCGAGAGTGGACAGGGAGACCTCATTCCTGCACACTCTCTTCCCTTAGTTCGTGGCTCAGCCCTGGTACTTAGGCCAGGTTTCCACAGCTCGCTGAATGGGGGCCAAACTCCATCCCAGGACAGATATCCCTCAGACAAATACTGCGTGCTGGAGGAGAAGTCCAGGTGCAGGGAGCACAGGGAGATCTGGTGGCAGGAAATTGCAAGCAAGGCTGTGGGTGACGATGTGAAACCCCTGTTTCCACTGCCTCAGCCTGGTCTGGCCCAGGTCCGACTCACCCCCTTTTCCCCAGGTTGGGAAGTAGCTATGGCTGGGGTCACCCAAAGTTCAGGGACGAGTAGACAGGACATCTGAGGGCCAGGAGAGAGAGGATAGCACTGAGCTAGTGGCCAAGCAAGAAGGAGGACATGCTGGTGTCAGCAGAGTGGCTGCGGGCCATGGCAAGTGAGCAGGCGTGGGCGAGCTGGGCAGCGCCAGAGCTTGGCCAGATTCCCTACCTGTACAAGTGAGGAGGCAGCTTTGCAGAATTCGCTCGGAGGACTAACGAGGATTGCACTTCTTCACAGACAGTGAAGTGGAGAACAGAAATCCGCTCCCTTTCTGTCTTGTGGAAGGAACACCTGGCCCTTTTCCTTCTGCCGGTTCAGGTGCTTCTGAGGACAGGCCAATCGAAAGCTGTGCTGAGCCCAGCCAGGACCCCTGCCCCTGTTGTAAAATAAATCTGCTTATGTGGGGTTTGCTTGTGTATCTGCACTGTAACTTCAGACACGAGCTTTGCTGTGTCTGGCTCTTCACCTTAAAGCAAATCACAGCCATTTTCCTGACTGAGCTGGATACTTGCACGAAGGATGCAGTTGGGAAGGGGTGGCTGAGGACAGGCCTCCTCACTTCTCTCTGCCTCTAATGTGCCCTGGACTGAGGCGGCTGGTCATCAGGCAGAAAAGTGTCCATCCCGTCTTCAGCTGTCTACGAGCCCTGGGGAGCCACATCCCACAGCCGGGGCCACGCTCGCCTAAGGCCTCAGAGCTGAGCTTGGAATAGCAGAGCTGTGAATGGGCCTGCTCCTTCTGCCACTGCCGATCAGAGTGGGTGCTCTGAGGAGTGGCCCCTTTGCCCTTCCTCAGCGCCCCCATTGCCTCTCCACTGCCCAGACCCCTCTTCTGCTGCCCCAGGTCCTTGTGTCACCCACCCTAACCCCAGCATGCTTCTGAGCGCCTGAGTGAGGGTGGTAGGATAGGCGGTTTTTGTCCTGGCCTGGATGCATGAGCTCACTCTGGGCATCTGGGTCATCTGAGGTGCCATGCAGCAGGAGAGAAAGCTCTGAGGTGTGACTTTCCCTCTGAGGTGCCACCTTGCCTTTGCATGGCCCTGATCGCGGGTCTTACTGCCCCCAAATGATCAGTCTTGGTGCTAGGGTAGGCAAACCAAGGCCAAGGCCATTCCTAGACAGGGCTGTGTGACCCACGACAAGGTTTTGTTTACATCTGCCACCTAGCAGCTCACCTTCCTGTCTAGTTCTCTCTCTCTCTCTCTCTCTCTCTCTCTCTCTCTCTCTCTCTCTCTCTGAATTTAACTCTTTTTTTCCTTTGAAGATGGGGTCTTGCTGCATAGTTCAGGGTGTCCACAGACTCACTGTGTGGCCCAAGCTGGCCTCACACTCCAGGCAATCGTCTTACCTCAGTCAGGCATGCAACACCATGCCCAGTGTCTCTCTCTTGGAAAGATGGAACAAGAATCAGCTTGTCTGGGCTAGAGTCACAGCAGCAAGCCTGCCTTCTCACGACACAGACATGTGGAGATAAGCTGGAGGGGCCCAGCGTGTGCTGCCAAGTGACCATGGGGCTCCTATGGCACCGGGACTACCCAGCCCGCTCAGAAGAGCTTCATTCCCGGTCTTAAGGCACAGTATAGACAGGCCCCCGACGCTCACGCACAACACAGGGCTCCCCAAATGTAACACAAGTACAGAGTCACACGCTTCATCCCTCAAATGTAGATTCCCTCCTAGCCATCCAAATGATATCTACCTCCATGGGCACGCACCCCCAGCACTGGCTCCCACACAGAATACAGGCTCTGGCCAGATAGATGAAGACACAGCTCGGCAGGGCTTGGTGGCCTGTGCCTGTAATCCATGCTCTTAGGAGGCGTAGGCAGGAGGATCACCGTGAGTTCATACACAGAACTCAGGCACACGGTAGGGCCCTGTCTGAAAACGAACACAGAAACACACACCCAACAAACACAGCCCCCGGGCAGCTGCAGCCCCAGTACAAACAGTGTCCCTAGACAGGCATGCCTCTGCTCAGAAGCCAGACAGATGCCAAGCCCTTTAGTCTTGACAGCTCTATTTTCTCTCATGGAAGGAAGTGCACAAATGCAACTTTGAAATAGGGGTAACGATGAAATCACAGACACACTGTCCCTGTACAGGAAGAGCCGCCTGTGAGAAGCAAGTCCACCAACGGACCCCCATCAGGCTCATTACTCAACTGTGTTACAGACACAGGACATGCAGGCATGCACACATGCAGTAAGGTACATGTGAATGTACCCAGTACCTGCACAGAGGCACATATATGGGTCTTCCAAAAAGTGAGCACATAGGAGCATGCACAGGTGTGTACAGGTGCACATAGGTCGGTGCAGGTGCACAGGGCTCATACGCAGACATACACAGGGACATCCAAGGTGCACATCGATGGCCTGAGGCACAGATACAGTCACACATAAGTACATATGAAAGCACACAGGCATATACAGGTGAGCTCTTGGACACAGGCACACACAGGGGCATACCCAGGCCAGCACACAGGCACACCAGGTATACAAGTTGTCGCATGCCTCAGCTCTCACCTATGTAAAGGCTCACGAAGTTTGACTTCCAGCTCTGTCCCATGTAGTCCTGTCTGAGTGGCAGCCACCTTCTGCACTTGGGAAGGATCCCAGGGCCTGGCCAGTCTTCCCAGGGTTTGCCGAGGACTGAATTCGGCTACTGGTTAGGGACCTGGCAAGCTCAGCAGCTTACCTTGTCCTTAAGGCTCAGAGAGGGATCAGCATGAGAAGCCGAGGGTGTGGTTCTAGAGGAAGATGAGGACCAGGGATAGGGGCAGGGATGGCTGCAGGCCACCACAGGCTCTGAGCTGAAGATAAGAGAATTCTTATTCTGAGACCAACCTGGCCCTGGTTCTCGCAGGGAGTCCAGAGGCAGCCCCAAAACAAGAGGGTGTGGAGCTGTTCTTGGAAGGAGGTCAGGGTCTTTGTAATCATCCAGGTTTTAACAAGATTCAGAGCCTGGAAGATACAAATCCAGGGCAGTCTGTTGAAAAATTGACTGTCCTCCCCAGTAAGAGACCCCTGTGCTTCAGAGAAAATAATGATTAGAGACCGAAGCAGGCGCCTCCTTGTGTTCTGCTGCTTCCCAGGGGTAGCAGCCAGGATTGGCTAGGGAAGTCTCCTGCCACTGGACGGGTGCAAACACACTCTGTCTCACCAGGGTAGGAAGGAAGGCCTCCTGATGGGCAGCTGAGAGCCAGCACCTGCTGCTGCCTCGGCTAGAGTGCACTACTGAAGAATAAGCAGCACATACGCACAGAAAGCCCTCCTTGTCTGGGCACATCTCCTGTGCCAAGGAGAGACAATTTGCTTAGGCAGGGAGCTTCCTAAGGAGGGGCGGGCGCTGGGTGGAGGGAGCGCAGGCCATGCCTGCCCTGGTCCCCAGGTGGCGCATGGAAAGTTCTTCTTGCCTTTCCCCTCTCTAGCTGCCTGCCATCTGGCCATATCTATCAGCCGTGTGGCCCCGATCAGAGCCCCATGGATGCCTGTGCTGAGCTTTGCTGTCATTGTGGGACAGGGCTGCTGTGATGCGTTGTGAAGATAGACACTCTTACCCCCCGGCAGAGGCTGGAGATGCCAATGACCCCTGCTCCCTGCCCCATCATGAGCTGTGGTGCAGCCCACCCAGACCCTTGCCACCTGCTTATTCAGAGCAGTCCTGCCTCGTTGTTACCCCTCCTCAACCCTAGTTGGCCCATGTCGAGGTAGTCTGAGCTGTGGGAGTGGATACAGGCATCAGGACCTTCTTCCTTCAGCCCTGGGACTCTGAGGTGACCATTGATTGCCCCTGGTTCTGCTCTTTCTGGGGCCATAGTGTTCACCTGTCTGGAGCCCTAGGACTCCTGTAGCCCCCATCATGACCCTTTGATTATGCTGTGTGTGGCAGCTGGACCTTTTGAGTATCCCCAACCCCCACTCGCTGTGTCTGGCTTGATGTTTCACAGAAGCGGGGCACCTGGGATGGCTGTGGGGGTCAGGAGGCAGTGGGGACTGTGGTGAGAGTGCGTGCTAGGAGGCTTCTGCCCTAAGCACTTATGGGCTGCAAAGGGACTCATGAGTCACAGGGGCAGCCACTGTTCTGATGTGGGTGAGGGACCTATAGCCCCTCAGGCTGGTATGGAGCCCTAGTCCTAACAGAGTCTAGACCCCAGGTGGTCTGGGCACCAGCATAGTTGGCCCCGTGGTCCCCTGCCCCAAAGTCATTTTACAGATGTCACTCACTCCTCTGGGGTGAGAAACTCAAAGTGTAGATAAGGATCCGGATGTACACAGGTACTGGGAACTAGGAAGGAAATGCCCAAAGGAAGAGCGCAACAAGAGCGGAGGAGGGGCGTGTGAAGGAAGGGAGGAGAGTAAGAAGAACAGAAGGAAAGATGGAGCCAGCGGAAGAGGGGCGAAGGGAAGTAAGATGTAGCAGGTACAGGTCCAAGCTGCCTCTGATGAATGTCACTGTTGCTGAAATCTAAGCTGTACTGGTGAAATAAGAAGAGAAAAACAAGGAAGAAGTGAGTATCAGGCACTCATTCGCCTTGCAGCAATGTCCGTGAGACCTAAATTACTCGGCGCTACTCTAGATGCGGGACTCAGCCACAGCCCCAGCCGCGCATGGTGGGAAGCGTGACGCATGAAGGGAGGGTAGCTCCGTGGCCCAAGGCGACGGGGCAGGAGAACATGTACCGGGGCTCACGTTGGAGCGGAGTCTGGCTCAGGAGGAGCCCGGGAAGTGTGGAAGGGAGTGTCACGCCGGTTCCTCAGGGTCCTTCCTGTTCAGCCCCTTGGTCCCGCCCTTCCAAGAGCCGAACACCCAGAAGCGCGAGCCTGGGCTCCGCACGACCCTGCCTCCACACGCCGCTGTCCTTTAGCGCCACACCTTCCTGCTCTCTCAGCCCGTTCTCCCCTTTCTCAGGATCCAGCCACAGGGCAGGGCCTGGCCTGCTCCAGCCATCTTATCCGAGTCCACATCCATCCTGGGCCCCTGCTATCAGGTGGGGCTGGCCCCTTCCAGCTTTGCTGCCCAGGGACGTTCTCTCTGGTCTTCTGGACATTGTGTGGAAGCGGCGCATCCGCCTCAGGAACAGAAGGGTAGAAGCCCCATCCTGGAGGCCTCCGCCCCCTGCTCGCCTCTGTGCCTTGTTGTGGCATCCACACTTGGGTGCTCTACTCAGGCTCGAGCCAGCGAGCTCTCCCAGCGTGCAGAAGCCGGCTCCTTGACCTGGTTCCCAGCCCTGCCCCAGTGGCCTCAAGTCCACATCACCGCTACCTCAAAGAAGACCCTGAGGGTTGCCGCCAAACCCGACTTGACTTCGGCATTTAGCTCCAGTAGCTCTTTCCCCTGCATATGGTCTTTCATGGGAACCATAGATGTGCTTGTCAGATTGTCAAGTCCTGGCCCCTGCTACAGTTTCATCGGGGAAAGGTTTGTGCATCGTTCCGAGGTTGGTTCTTTCAGCCCAGCAACTTGGCGCATTTCCACGCCCTTCAGCGTCCTCAGTTTTTGTCACAATGGCCTCCCATGTATTTCATGGTATTGATTCCTACATATGTGGTATTTTTGTTGGTTTTACAAGTGGGAGCTACTTAAGAGAACGGATGTTCTGACTGTTGTGTCTAGTTAGTCAACTCCTTCAACGCGCTCACTGCAATCTGTGAACTTCACGGGCTTTCTTCAGATTCTCCTGTGCTTTCCCATCGCGGTCAGTGGCGCTCTCAGGAAGGATGGTGGTCACTCTCCCACTTTCCGGTCCTCTGGCTCCCCTCCCCCCTCGTCTTCTTGCACCAGTTGGCACTCAGCCCACCAGAAGTAGTGGGAGCAGAAAGTAGGACGCTTGTCCTGGGCGTGGCTGGCAGGGCTCCTAACCAGGCCAGGAAGTTCCCTCCTGTCTCTCCTTTGCAAAGACTTGCTTTCGTTTGCCTACATTCACAAAATGAGTTCAATTTTATATAAGATTTTGCATCTGAAGACAGAACTTGATTTTTCTCCCTTGGCTCTTTAATGTGGCAAGTGGGCTGACATTTTTTTTAATGGCAAACTTTTTTTTTTTTTTTTTTTTAATCTAAAGAAAGCTTTGCCCTGGTGGTTGTGGAACCAGCACAGGGTGTTATGTAAGCGTGGCTGACTGTATGTTTTGGGTCCTGAGTTTACTTTTTTAAAAATTGTTTTATTGGAGCCGGGCATGGTGGCACACGCCTGTAATCCCAGCACTTGGGAGGCTGAGGCAGGAGGATTGCTGTGAGTTCGAGACCAGCCTGGACTACAGAAGTGAGCTCAAGGCCAGCCTGAACTGCCTAGCAAGACCCTGTCTCAAAAAGCCAAAAAAAAAAAAAAAAAAAAAAATTGTTTTATTGGAAGAAGTAGTTAATGCTTTTTTTTTCTTTGTAATTTCTTTTGACTTTTTGTTGTTTTAAATAAATTTTGCATGTTTCTGTCTGGTAATCTAAAAAACTAATTTGAAGGTAACATCGTGCAATACAGCAACCACTGTTGAATTCCATTACTTTGTTTAGTGAAATTTTGTATTGTTTCTAATGGTGTTTTTTTTATTTTATTTATTTATTTATTTATTTTTGTCTTTTTGAGACAGGGTCTGGCTATGCAGTTGAGGCTGGTCCTGAGCTCACTTTTGTAGCCCAGGCTGGTCTCAAACTTGCACCGATCCTCCTGCCTCAGCCTCCCGAGTGCTGGGATTACAGGTGTGCGCCACCACGCCCGGCTGTTTTTTTTAATTATTATTTTGCATTCGTTAAAAAATAAAAGAACAATAAAAATAATGATAGTTATTGAAAACATTTGATGGAAGACAAAGTTTTAATAGAAGACGAAGGATTTGGTAGGAGACAACATGTTCAGTAAGAATTTCTTCTCACTAAAATGACATTCTTTTAAGAAACCTAAACATGAAATACCTAAATAGATTAAATTCACCCACAGCAAGCAAAAGCACCCCACGAGTTTTACTGAGGTGTAACTGACATACAATAAACCACACACATCTGAAGCACACGAGTTAGTGCATTTTGACCTATGAACACACACAGGAAACTACAACCGCAATCAAGATAGTGGACATCGCATCCGCCCAGCGCTCTTTCCTCTTCCTGCCCTTGCCGGAAACCACAGCTGTGTTTCCTGGCGCTACATGTTTGGTTGAGTTTCTAGAATCTCATGTAAGTGGGGATCATCATATCGTGTGTGCTCCCTTCCATCTGAAATCTGGAGATTCACCCGCACGGTATCAGCGGTTTTGTTCCTCATCCAGATTCCACTGCATAGAGACATGGCAGCGTGTTTATCCAGTCTCCTCCACAGGCGCGTGAGGGGTGCCTCAGTGTCTGGGTACTACAGGGAATGCCGCTCCCCACACTCCTGTGCAGTCTTTGTAGACACAGATAGATACTTTAGTTTCCTTTAAACAAGTATCTAGGAATAAAGCAGTTGATCACGTAATAGGTATATGTTTAGCTGTCTATAAAGTTCCTAAACTTTGGGCTGAGGAGATAGCTCAGCAGAACAAGCGCTTGCATGACAACTGCAATGTCCTAAGTTCAACCCCCAGTACCATAAAAAACAAAAAACAAAAAACAAGCCGGGTGTGGTGGCACACTCCTGTAATCCCAGTACTCGGGAGGCTGAGGCGGGAGGATCGGTGGGAGTTCGAGACCAGCCTGGGCTACAAAACTGAGCTCAAGGCCAGCCTGAACTGTACAATGAGACCCTGTCTCAAAAAGACAAACACACACACACACACACACACACACACACACACACACAAAACTCTTAAACTTTTTTGAAAGTACCCTGCATATTTTGAGTTCTGGTCTTTTCAGACCCTCTCCAACAGTGCTAATGAGTCTTCTAATTTTAGCCATGCCAGTAGACTGTGTAGTGGTCTTAATTTGCATCTCCCTAACATCTTCGTCTCTTCATGTGTGTAGTTGTCATCTATAGATCTTCACTGATGAACTTCGACTATTCTGCCTCATTTTATTGGGTTGTTTCGTTTCTTATTCTTGACTATGAGTGTTCATTATATCTTCTGAATATAAGTTTTTGATTAGATATATGATTTGCAAATATTTTCTTCCTTTCTGTAGAGCGCTCTTTTCTTTTCTTTGCAACCTATTTCAAGAAGTTTTAAATTTTCATAAAGCTCAGTTTTCATAATGATTTTCATTTTTTTGTGTTATATCCAAGAAATGTTTACATAAACCTAGTCCATGAGGATTTTCTTATATAATCTTATAGTTTTGTGTTTTACATTTAGGTCTATGATGTGTTCTTTTTTAATCTTTTATTTATTTGGTACAGGGGCTTGCTGTGCAGCTCAGACTCATAGTGATCCTCCTGTCTCAGCCATCCCAGTGCTGGGATTACAGATGTGTGCCACCATGCCCAGTTTTGATGGCCAGCATGGCATAGGCATAGCATGGGGTATCTGGAATTGAACCCAGGTCCTTGTGCTTGTCAGGAAGGTGCTTAGACCACTGAGCTATCTCCCCAGCCCTTTGATGCTTTCTGAAAAAAGACTGTTGGATTAGTCTTGTAAAAACAACAAAACCAAAATTTGACAGAAGAGATCACATCAAATTAAGCAATCAACAGAATGAAGAGAAAACCAATAGGATGGGAGAAAATATTTATAAGGTCAAATATTTATAAGGTATGAATCAGATAAAGGACTAACATTCAGCTTTTTTTTTTTTTTTCTCTTTTTGAGACAGGGTCTTGCTATGCAGTTCAGGCTGGCCTTGAGCTCACTTTTGTAGCCCAGGCTGGTCTCGAACTTGCACTGATCCTCCTGCCTCAGCTTCCCGAATGCTGGGATTACAGGCGTGAGCCACCACACCCGGCTTAACATTCAACTTTTAAGGAACTCAGACAACTCCAGATCATGGTCAAAACCCATATTAACAGCTGCAAAGGATCTGAACAGACATTTATGTAAATAAGATGCTCAAAGGGCAGGTGGCAGAATGATGAGAAGTAGAGAAAGTGCCATCCTGAGATTTGGTACCCAGATGCTGGATTATGGCACCATGAGGAAGAGAAGGGGGTAACTGGGTCCCTGGGATCCATGAAAGATCTGAAGAGGGAATTGAAAACCACTGGGAGAGGAAAGAGAGAGACTTTCCTTGCTGAAGAAGAAGATGGCAGGTGGCCCAAACTCATTGTCTGGGAGAGGTGGCTTTAGTCTGCAGATGCATGGTTGCTACAGGTGATCTCAGAGGCCTCCACAGAGAAATGCACCAGTAGGACAGAGCAGTAGACACTCTCCCCAGGATGGCTGGTAGCCATTTTGGAAAGGGGCTGACGGACCTCAGGACTCAGAACCGCTGCCACTGACTTCATCAAGTAGCTCCCGGGGTCAGGGTGAAGCTGCCAAGTTGAAGTTCTCAGGAGGTAAGGGAGTCGAGTTCAAGCAGCCAGGGAGCACATGGAGTGTTAGAGACTGATCTAATTGGATTCCAGCCTCACAGCCAGGAACCAGCCTGAGCTTGAGTGGAACTGAAGGTTCAGGCTTGCTGGGATCATTCGTTAGCCCTTGTAAGGCTATGGGGAGCTTGCTGGGATTAATCAATTCATATCTGGACTCTGTTTGCCCACATTGTCTACCAGTGTCAGCAGGGACATGAGCTGAAGTAGACATTTTAAAAAAGTCTTGTTTTCAAGTTCTAGTTTTTTAAGGAGTCTCCACACTGCTCTCCACAGTGGTTGCACCAGTCTGCATTCCCACCAGCAGTGGAGAAGAGTTCCTTATTCCCCACAGCCTCTTCAACATTTGTTGTTGCTTGATTTCTTTATGAAAGCCATTATTTCTGAGGTGAGATGATATCTAAGTGTTGTTTTAGTTTGTATTTCATGAATGGCTAGTGAAGTGGAGCATTTCTTCATGTATTTGTAGGCTTGTTGAATTTCTTTCTCTGAGAAGTGCGTGTTCATCTCAGATGGCCATTTCTGGGTTGGGTCTTTGAATTTTAGAACCCCAAAGATTTTTAGTTCTTTATAGATTCTACATAGAAGACCTTTGTCTGAGTACTTATTAGTTAAAATCTTTTTGAAATTTGTGGGTTGTCTTTTCACTCTGTTGGTAATTTCTTTTGAGGTGCAAAAACTTCTTAGCCAGAGGAGGTCCCATTTGTTGATGTTTTCAAGTGTTAAACGTGCATTTTGACTTTTGTCCATGAATTCTTTGCCTACCTCAATGTCTTCAAGATTTTCAGTGAGGACTCAGGACACAAGAGAATGTATGCTATACATCATATAACTCAGTGGTTTCTTAAATTTTCTGTGCAAGGAGATTATTGGGCTACAGAGGAAAGTGATTGAAGAAACAGTGTGCCAAATGAAGATACATAGTGTGTCACCTAGAAAGAAAACATTCGATAGGGTTTTCACAGAGAGCAAATTGGTCAAGCAATGGCCATGACTCATCCAGGTGGCTGACACTGACAACAGTTCTACAGTGTGCTGTACATGGTTCCAAAGTAAATCCTGAGGGGATTTGACTGACCTTGAGAGATACAAAAGTTACCTGTTTTGCTATACAAGTCTTGCCTAAAATTGCCCTTAACCACCCGGCAGAAAAGTTTAACCACAAGACATAAAACATAAAGCTAGATTAGAATGCTGAGCTGTAAAAGGCTTAAATCAACAGCTTCCAACATTGCCAGTTTAATAACCACTGTGATTATCAAACATTGGATTATGTATGCAACTATTTTCTCTTAGTTCAATGAGAAGAAATTTTGTTGTACCAATAATGATTTGAAAAGTTATAATGTCTACATCCTATGCTCTGTATAACTAATAGGACAATAATATGCACTGTATCAAATATTGAAATATATGACTAAACGTGTTTTGAAACTATCACATTGTTATACATTATTATTTCTTATTAAAAGTGATAATAAATTGTCCTTTATTTTCTTGCTTTTAATTTCTTTCTTTCTTCCCTTGTTTCTTTCTGGCTGGCTCAGCCCACCCCGGGCTGAGGGCTGGTGTGGCATGTGGTGCCGGGGATCAAAACATGGTCCCTGAGTGCTTTGTCTAAGCTTGCCTAAGAAGGTGCTTTAGATCACTGAGCTATCTCACTGGCCTCTGTTTTATTTTATTGTATTTTTTTTTTTTTTTAGTTACGTGGTTTTCATATGGATGTGAATGAAATTTCTAGTTTTTTGGGTCGTTCGGCTCTGCTCTTGTTTTCATTTGTTCCTTCGCTCTTTCCCTCCTGTTTTCTTCGTCACATTCCCAAGGTTTATGTGACCTTCCTTTCCCTCCGGCCTTGCTTCTAATCACTTCCTTTTCCTGCTCCTGCTCTTCTTCCGCCTTTCCTCTTCTTTCTCCTCAACTCTTTTGCCTCCCATTCCCTCTCCTCCTTCTCTATTTTTACTCAACTGCTTTTAAGTAATTTTCTGATTCATTTTAGATGTTGCTGTATAGCCACAAGTCTAGTTCATATGGTTAATGGTGGTGGATTAATAGTTGTCACAGTCTGTAATTTTCTGCCTGTGTTTGATGCTATTTTCATTGCTGACTCTGCTATTTTAGTCAAGTTGGTATAATTGTTCTAATTAGTTGTTCTTGCTGGTGCACCAACACTGCAGTCGCCTAACTGTCACAACAGGCACTATAGTATAGGCTTGTGCCAAAGAGCGAGGGCCTGGGTCAAGCAGGAAGCAACTTCTTACACTAAATAAATTGAAGAGGCAGGGCCTGGTAATAGAGCAAAACTCAAAATCCAACTGTGCCTAAATGACATCTCTGAGAAGTAGTCATTTCCCGAGGGTTCGGTTTTTGTTTTTGCTTTTTTTTTTTTTTTTTTTTTTTGAGACAGGGTCTCCCTATGCACTTCAAGCTGGCCTTGAGCTCACTTTTGTAGCTCAGGCTGGTCTTGCAATCACACCAACCCTCCTGCCTCAACCTCCCAAGTGCTAGGATTACAGGAGTGTGCTACCACACCTGGCTTCCTTGGGGTTCTAAATACTAACAATAGAGCTACTTGACATAGATAATTTAGAAGAACCAACCTAGGAATTAAACTAAAAAAAAAAAACAGAAAATGAGAAGACAAACCATATTAAGCCCCAGATATCCAGCTTACCAAAGCCAAACTCTGGTGGCATCTTTAATTTCATTGATTGATATTGGTTTATTTAGGCTTTTTATGTCTTCTTGATTGAGTTTTGGAAATTCATATGTGTCTAGGAATCTGTCCATTTATTCTGCATTTTGTATCTTATCAGATTAGAAGTTCTCCAAGTAGATGTAGATGATCTTCTGTATGCCTTCAGGGTCCTTTGTGATTTCACTTTTTTTATTCCTAATTGTGTGGATTTGAGTCTTTTCTTTCCTTTTTTGATGAGGCTGATTAAGGATTTGTCAATTTAATTCAATCTTTCAAAGAACCAGAGCTTTGATTCAATGATTGTTTGCATTATTTCTTTAGCTTGCATTGCATTAATTTCTGCTCTGATATTCATAATTTCCTCCCTTGTACAAGCTTTGGGCTTGACCTACTCTTGTTTTTTCAGAAGACTGAAGTTCAATATTAACTTGTGCATTTGAACTCACTCTGTTTTGCTGATGTGGGTATTCACTGCTAAAAATTTGCTGTGTAGGGTTGCTCTCATTGTGGATCATAAGTTCTGATATGGTTTACTGTCATTATTTACTTTATTTTTTAAATAAGTATTTTATTTTATTTTTTTTTGTTTCAGAACTTTTGTTTGTTTATTTTTATGGCCTGCTCAGCCTGCCCTGAGGGCAGGGCTGGCGCAGCATGTGGTGCCAGTCCCGCGGTCCCTGCAGCCGCCCAAGTTTTCCTAAGCAGGTGCTTTAGAACACTGAGCCATCCTGCCGGGCCCCTGTCATTATCATTTATTGTGGAAACTATCTAGTTTCTTCTCTAATTTCATCTGTGACCCATTGGTTGCTCAGGAGAGTGTGATACCCATGTGTCTATGAAGTTATTTGGAGCTCTATGGTCTGACTATATGCATGAGATAAATTTAATGCCTTTGCATTTACTTAAGCATGTTCTGTGGGCTATTATGTTTTCTATTTTGGGGGACATTCTGTGTACAGCTTAAATATGTATACTCTGATATTCTGGGACGAAACATTGTGTAGACATTTACTAACTCCATTTGTTTAAAAGTTGGTTTCATCCTCCCAGCCCAGATCCCAGGACCAGCAGGCATGTAGGTAGGAAAGGTTCAGGTCCTGATGGATTCACCACTGAATTCTACTAGAAATTGACATAAGATATAATCCCAGTACTCCTCAAACTCTTCAATGAAATTGAAAAGGAAATAATTTTCCCAAAATCATTCCTGGAGACAAGTATTATACTCAAACAAAAACCAGAAAAAGATACAACTAAAAAGAGAACTACAGGCAGCCTCTCTCATGAACATCAATGCAAAATTCTTCAATAAAGTACTAGTAAATAGAATAGTTAACTATTGAGAAGATTAAACATCATGACCAGGTAGGATTCATCTGAAGGATGCAAGGATGGTTCAATATATGCAAACTGATAAGTGTAATACACTATATCAATATAGTCAAATACAAAATCCACATAATCATCTCAATTAATGCAGAAAAGGCTTTTGACAAAGTCCAGCACTCATTCATGTTTCAAGTCCTACAGAAAATTGGAATATATGGCCTCTGCCTCAATCTGATAAAACCCATCTATGACAATCCAATGGCTAACATAATTCTAAGGGGGGAAAACTGAAGTCTTTTACTTTCAGATCCAGTACAAGACAAAGTATGACCTTTGTCACCAGTCCTATTCAACATAGCTCTAGAATCATTAGCTAGAACCATTAAACAAGAGTAAGAAATAAAAGGAAGAAAAACAGGTAATGAAAAAGTTAAAATATTATTTGCAGATGACATGATACTCTACTTGGAAGACCCAAAAAACTCCACCAAGAAGCTCCTTGAATTAATACACAAATTCAGTAGCATAGCAGGATAAAAAGCCAATATTCAAATGTCAGTAGCATCCATCTACACAGATAAAAAACACACTGAGAGTGAAATTATGGAAACAATACCTTTTACAACAGTACCAAGGAAAATGAAATACTTAAGAATTAATCTAACTAAACAAGTAAAAGATCTATCCAGTGAGAACTACAGCATTGTGAAAAGAAGATATCCTAGAGACTTTCAGAAAATGGAAAGATACTTTCTGCTTAATGCAATCCCTATCAAAATACCTCACAGACCTAGAGAAATCTTTCCTAAAATTTGTTTGGAACCAGAAAAAACCTGGAATTGCGAAGTGAATCCCGGAAAACAAAGACAACAAGGCAGGAGGCATTATAATTCCTGACTTAAGATTATACTACAAAGCTACTATGAGAAAATCACCATGTTCGTGGCAAAAAATAGACCTGAGGATGAATGGAATAGATTAGAAGATGCAGAAGTAAATACAAACACACTTAGCCACCTTATCTTCAACAAAGGCACCAAATGTGTACTGGAAGAAAGAGCCTGTTTAACAAATGGTGCTGGAAAAACTGGATCTCTACATGCCAAAAACTAAAACTTTGCCCAAGTTTATCACCATGTATTAAGCTAAAGTCAAAGTGGATTAAAGATCTAAATATTGAAACAGAAATACTAAATCTGGAAGAGAAGGCAGGAGGCAATCTTGAAGACATCGGGGTAGGTAATGGGGTGGACAAAAATCAAAATGCCGAGCAACACTTGAAAGAATGAACAACTGACATCACCCGTTGCTGAGAAGTTTTTGCACATCAAAAGAAATTACCCACAGAGTGAAAACACAACCCACAATTTATTTATCTATCTATCTATCTATCTATCTATCTATCTATCTATCTATCTATCTATCTTGAGCTTACATCACTGTCTTTCTAAATATCAAACATCTTACACTTAACTTGGAATCAGTATTTTCCATCAACCATTGATACTCTAATAAATCCCTTTACAATGTGCTAAAAGCAGTTATACATTTTTACACAGACATTTAGAAATTTAAGTATATATAACATTGTAGTCAATCAAACCTATGGCACTTTTCCTAGTCAACCCACAAATTTTGAAAAAGTTTTAACTAGTAAGTATTCAGACAAAGATCTTCTCTGTAGAATTTATAAAAAACTAAAAAAACATTAGGGTCCCGAAATTCAAAGACCCAATCCAGAAAGGGCATCCGAGATGAACACACACTTTTCAGAGGAAGAAATACTAGCAGCTAATAGGTACATGAAAAAATGTTCCACATCACTAGCTGTCCTTGAAATGGAAATCCAAACAACAGTTAGCTACTATATCACCCCACAAAGAATGGCTACCATAAAGAAATTAACCAACAACAAATGCTGGAGAGGCTGTGATGAAAAAGGAACACTTTTCCAACACTGTGGTGGGAATGCAGACTGGAGCCGCCATTGTGGAGAGCAGTGTGGAGACTCCTTAAAAAACTAGGGCTGGAAATTCCATTCAATCCAGCTATCCGCCTACTGGGAATTTTCCCAGAAGAATTGAAGACATCATATCATATTGATATTCCACCAGCTATGCTTATAGCAGCACTATTCGTGAGAGCCAAATCTTGGAAACAACCCAAATGCCCATCACCTGAAGAATGGTTGAAATACATGTGTTTTTATACAATGGAATATTATTCAGCTATAAAGAATGATAAACTCGAAGCCTCCATATATAAGTGGATGTATGTTGAACATATACTTGTAAGTGAAATAAACCAGACCTACATGTGTAAATATCATATAGTCTCACTGCTGTAAGAACTCAAAGAAAAAATAAAAATGGAAAAGTAAATGGAATTCAAGAGTTTAAGGATGAAAGTATGAAGACACAGCAAGCAGAAAGGTTAGGAAATATGGCAGGGTCAAAACCATGCACTTATATACACTGCTGATTTAGGCAGTAGTTCTAGGCATCTCCAACAGGTTTTTGACACTGAGGATAGCAATGTGTAATACTACAACCATGTCTGGTGTTTTGCATGTATGCTGCTTCTAATGTCATATCAATTATTGCTATATTCTCTCTCTCTCTCAAGTAAATGTTGCTTAAAAAACAAAAAAGGGTAATAAAGGAGAATAAGAGACAAAGAACCAATGTCATAGGATTTACCTGCTACAATTTTGTATATGGTTATTTTTCTAAATTTCTATATAAAAATATGTGATTGATTTTAATCACATTCTATAGGGATTTATTAGAATATCAATGATTGATGGAAAATATCCATTCCATGTCAAGTCTTAGGCATTTCATATTCAGAAAGGCAGTGATGTTAAGCTCGAGTGTCTATGTTATAGAGTAATAGTATCACTAAGCTTCTTTTCTGAAGGGTTAACAACTCAAGTTTGTAGACCAAAAAATTAGAGAAAAAGAAGGGCTACAAAGGTAGCCAATGTTTTGGCTCTAGCCTTGCTATGTCAGTGAGGACACAGGACATAAGAGAACCTGTACTGTGACATCTTACAACTCAGTGGTTTTCCAAATTTTCTATTGAATGAGATTATGGGAGCAGAGGAAAGGGATCAATGATGTATAGTGTGCCTAAGGAGAGTCACTTAGAGAGAAGACATTCTCCCAGGCTTTCACAGAGAGAAAATTGGTCAAGCAATGGCTGTGACTCATCCAGATGGCTGACCTTGACAATAGTTCTACAAAACACTGTCCATGGATGGTTTCAAGGTAAATCCTGAGGGGGTTTGGCTGACCTTATCAGATACAATAGTTACATTTTTTGTTAGCTAGGTCTTGCTTTAGCTGGGTCTTAACCATCCAGCAGAAAAGTTTAACCATGAGGTATAAAAAGTAAAGCCAGGTTAACATGATGAGCTGTAGATGGCTCAAGTCAACAGCTTCAGACATTGCCAGTTCTGCCCATAACCCATTACTATTATGGACTATTGGACTATTCCTACAACTACTTTCTCTGGGATCAGTGAGAAGAAATATTTGTACTAATATTGTGTAAAGAAGATATCAAGTCTGCATCTTGTCCTCTGAGTAACTACTATGAAGACAACAATACACATTGTATTAATTATTGTGACTGTCCTGCTAACGTGTTTTGAAACTGTCTCATTATTTCTTATTAAAATTGATAAAATTAAAAAGGAAAGAAAAAGAAGAAAAAACACAAACTTTGTTTCAGTTCAATGTCTTTTTTTATTTTTGGTTTGGTTGATCTTTCTCTCTGTGATAGTGGAGTACTGAGATCCTGAAATACAATTGTTAGTGCTTATTTGATTTTTTTATGTCTTCTATTCTTTTTTGTATAGGTGGGCACATTGGTGTTTTTTGTACATACATGCATTTTTTGTACATTGTTCCCTTTAAAAGGATGTAGTTATTTCCTTTGTCTCTATCAGTTTTGACTTAAAATCCACTTTGTCTGCAAATAGCATTAGCTACCCCTGCTTTTCTGTGGATTTCTGCTGCATGGAGTACTTTAGCATGCGACTCTTTTTTCGAATTAAACATTTTTTCTTGCATGCAGCATTTAAAAAAATGTATTGTTACAGGGTCTCACTACACAGCTCAGAATCACAGTGACCCTCCTGTTTTCAGCCTCCCTAGTGCTGGGATTACGGGTGTTTTCCATCATGCAGGGTCTCTGTGGCAGACTCAGGGCACCTGGGGACAGGGCGGGCGTGGCCTATGGTGCTGGGGATAGGACACGGGTCCTTACAGTTACCTAAGCAGGTGTTCAGTCTACTGAGCTATCTCATCAGCCCTGCATGCAGCATGCTTTTAAACCTTGCTTTGTTAAAATCCATTTTGCCTGTCTGTTTCTTTTGTTGGGTGAATTAAGCCCGTTACAACCGATGGTTATAGCAGTATGTACTGGCTTATGCTTGTCGTGCTACCTTCCGGCTGTTGGTTCCCCCTGTGTTTCCCTCGCCTATTGGATTCACTCTTTTAGAGTTCATGGATTTTTAGTCTGTGCCATCCCTTTCGAGAATGTCCTTCAGAATGGTTTGGAATCCTGCTTTGGTGTCGATGAATTTCCTCAGCGGCTCCTTGACATGCCTTATTTCTTCATCAGTTTTGCTTTTCACCAGCTCCAACCACTCTTATGTTATTTTTCTTTGAATCATTTTGTAGCTGCCGGATTAATTTGTCATAGTTCTGTGATATTTTTAAGAAATGTTTCTTTTCATGATTGGGAATAACAAGCCTGTCTTCTGTGATTCTGTCCGCACATTGATTTATTCTGCTGCGGATACTTTTAAAGGAAGTTTTGGTTTCCTGGATATCTGCTGGGATCTGTTTTATGGATTCCATTTTTTTTTTCCTATGTAGGGCATTCTTGGTTTCTATCATTTCCAATAGCTCCTCTATTTTTAAAATTTATTTATGTTTTGGAGTCACTAAGTATATTTTTCATTGTGGTCACCATCTCTGTAGTTATCTGAGCAATTATTTCTAATTTGATTTTTTTTCTAGAGCCTCATTCATGCTTGGTGTTACCACTCCAGAAAGGCCGGTTGGGTGGCGTTCAGATTGTCCTACCTCATTTTCCCCTGGCTGTTGATGATAAACTGGATATTTGGGGTTGGATCTTCCTCAAGTGCCTTCTCATTTTCTTTCTTTTTTTAAAATTTTTGTTTCATTTTTAAAGAGGTTAAAACTTAGAATTAAAACAGGAAAAAATATAAGTGATACAGAATTTCACTTAACAAAGTAATATGAATTTCACAATATTTGTTATAATACATAGTGTTATCTTCCAACCAGTTATTCATATTACCAGATATATACAAGTAAGATTGCAAGAAGAAAGACATCTATATGAAATTGAGAAGAGAAAAAATTGCAAACAATTTTAAAAAGGAGATAAAGCAAATGAAAGCATTAACTGCTCCTTTCCAGACACCACCAGAAATGTACAGTACAGTTCCCCAAATCATGCTGCTTACATACAGATAAATATTTTTCACCCATTCCCTCTCTTGTCTTTGTCCTTAACTAAGTAACTCTTTCCATTTTTTGTTTATTGTTTTGAGTTATTTGACTATGGAGATTATTTTCTATTATTTTTAGACCTTAGTACCTGAGTTGAGGCTTGTAAATTGCCTATGGTGGATACCTTTATTGTCAGCATTTAGTACCCTTAGGAAATGACTACTTCTCAGGGTAAGCAGTTGCTTACTAGTTGGCCCAGTCCCTGGATTTTGGCACTGACTCAATGTTTTCTGTGATCCTTAAGCAATCTCAGTCTTCACATACCAGGAAAAGCAGATGGTTATAACAATTCTATCACTTTGGCTAAAATGGTACAATCAGCAATAACTATAGCATTAAACATCACCGAGAAAATGAGAAACCAATGTAACTATTGATAAGGCACTATTCACTCTATATTTGTGGGTATATAACAGGTCTTAAAACACTAGAAAATTGTGTAGCAAATAAGCCCTCAACATGGGAATTTTAAGGGCCAGCCAGATACCTCAGCGGATTAAAGCACCTGCTTAGTCAGGTGCAGGGCGTGGGGGTTTGATCCCTGGCCTGCTGTGCCAGCCCAGCCCCTGCCCCCACCTCTGGGGCCCACTGAGATAGTGATTAAGACTGAGTGGTGTCACATTCTTGTAATCCCAGTGCTTGGGAGGCTGAAAACAGGACAGTCACTACAAGTCTGACCTAGGATCCTACAGACTCTGTCCTAAAAGGAAACATGGGAATTTCACCGTCAGGGAAGAAAATTCAAAACAATTTAGGGAAAATAAAGAAGTAGATGAAGGAGG